>JACXGM010000575.1:50861-69595 GCA_016801145.1 Umbra pygmaea
AAGGGTCTCTAAACGAGCTATTAACCTAATCATCTGAATCAACTAATTAACTCTAAACACCTGCAAAAGATTCCTGAGGCTTTTAAAAACTCCCAGCCTGTTTCATTACTCAAAACCGCAATCATGGGTAAGACTGCCGACCTGACTGCTGTCCAGAAGGCCATTATTGACACCCTCAAGCAAGAGGGTAAGACACAAAAAGAAATTGGCTGTTCCCAGAGTGCTGTATCAAGGCACCTCAGTGGGAAGTATGTTGGAAGGAAAAAGTGTCAAAAAAGCTGCACAACGACAAGAGGTGACCGGACCCTGAGGAAGATTGTGGAGAAGGACCGATTCCAGACCTTGGATGACCTGCGGAAGCAGTGGACTGAGTCTGGAGTACAAACATCCAGAGCCACCATGCACAGGCGTGTGCAGGAAATGGGCTAAATGTGCCGCATTCCCCAGGTCGAGCCACTTTTGAACCAGAAACAGCGGCAGAAGCGCCTGACCTGGGCTACAGAGAAGCAGCACAACAAAACAATAACAAATTTTGCATGTCATTCGGAAATCAAGGTGCCAGAGTCTGGAGAAAGACTGGGGAGAAGGAAATGCAAAAATGACTGAAGTCCAGTGTCAAGTACCCACAGTCAGTGATGGTCTGGGGTGCCATGTCAGCTGCTGGTGTTGGTCCACTGTGTTTTATCAAGGGCAGGGTCAATGCGGCTAGCTATCATTAGATTTTGGAGCATTTCATGCTTCCATCTGCTGAAAAGCTTCATTGAGATGAAGATTTCATTTTTCCGCACAACCTGGCACCTGCTCACAGTGCCAAAACCACTGGTAAATGGTTTACTGACCATTGTATTACTGTGCTCAATTGGCCTGCCAACTCTCCTGACCTGAACCCCATAGAGAATCTGTGGGATATTGTGAAGAGGAAGTTGAGAGACGCAAGACCCAACACTCTGGATGAGCTTAAGGCCACTATCGAAACATCCTGGGCCTCCATCACACCTCAGCAGTGCCACAGGCTGATTGCCTCCATGCCACGCCGCATTGAAGCAGTCATTTCTGCAAAAGGATTCCCAACCAAGTATTGAGTGCATAACTGAACATAATTATTTGAAGGTTGACATTTTCTTTTTTTTTGTATTTAAACACTTCTTTTATTGGTCAGAAGAAATATGCTAATTCTTTGAGATAGGAATTTTGGGTTTTCATGAGCTGTATGCCAAAATCATCAGTATTAAAACAATAAATGACCTGAAATATTTCAGTTGGTGTGCAATTAATCTAAAATATATGAAAGTTTAATTTTTATCATTACATTATGGAAAATAATGAACTTTATCACAATATGCAATTTTTTTTAGAAGGACCTGTATAAGTAGCATAATGGTGTTGAGAGCTCTATCACAAGAACACAGCTGGTCTTCATCAAAAAGACCAATGTAATTTGTGCTTGCAGACAGACAACACATATTTTCTTGCCTTTAATGGCTTCATGTAAAATCTTTGTATTGTACTATCAGAAAATGTCCATCCTATACAGATGTGTTCAAAATAATAGCAGTGTTAAAAAAAGTGAGAAAAGCTCACAATCCTTATAATAGCTTTAATGTCCATACATGCAAATGCATTGGGAACACTGCACAATCCATTCCAAATCAAAACCTGAAGAAAAATCTATCAAATTTGTTATTACTTTACACAAATTGAAGAAAAAGGTATGTTAGGCTGTTCAAAATAATAGCAGTGTCTGCATTTGTCTTTACAAACTCGAAACATGTACTGTATAAACTGAAAAATGCTTGAAGATTTCGACATCCTGTGAATCAGGTTGTATAACCATGGTTTCTGAGAACTGCTTCACATCTGTTGCATGGAGTCAACCAACTTATGGCACCTGTGAACAGGTATTCCAGCCCAGGATGATTGGACTGCAGTCCACAGTTCTTCTGGATGTCTTGGTTTGCCTCAGAAACACAATTTTATGTTATGTTTTATGTTAAAGTATTTTGGTGTATTCAAATGGATCCTTGACCCCTGGTATGCGATAAAAAGGCCTGACACCATAGTTTGAGAAACATCCCCAGGTCATGATGCTTGAACCACCATGCTTCACTGTCTTCACAGTGTTTCGGGGTCGTCTGACAAACTGTCTGTGGCCCCTAGAACCAATTAGAACAATCTTGCTTTCATCAGTTCACAAAATGTTACGCCATTGTAACCTCTTCAGCACGTTGTTTTTCAACAATGGGACTGCGGGGGCTTCTTGCCGATAACTTTGCTTCACATAGGCATCTTCTAATTTTTACTGTACTCACAGTTAACTTTAGATCTTTGGTCACCCTGGAGCTTATCAATCGCTGAGTCTTTGCCATTTTGTCTATTCTTTGATCCATTCGAATGTTGGTTTTCCATTTTCTTCCACATTATTTTGGTTTTGGTTGCCATTTTACAGCATTCGAGATAATTTTGGCTGAGCAGCCTATCATTTTCTGCACTACTTTGTGTGTTATCCCCTCTCAATTCATATTTTCAATCAGCGTACGCTGTTCTTCTGAGCAATGTCTGGAACGACACATTTTACTCAGATTTTCAGTGAGTAAAATGTGTACAACATTTGAGGCCTTTTTCCTTGAATAAGGGCCACCTGTTTGACACCTGTTTTTTCACAGAATGAATGACATCACTTCTTGAACTCCACACTGCTATTATTTTGAACACACCCCTTCTCAACTAATGATTAATTTACACAGAATTAGCAGCATGCATGTCATGACTGTTGGGTCTGTTTGTATTCTATTATTCTACTGCACCTAATGTACTAGTAAATTATTTGCCGTGTCGAAATATGATTTCTTCCAAAAACAGTAATTGATCTAGTGATGTTGGACTGCTATTATTTTGAACACAACTGTATCTGCAGTAATAATTGAATTATATGTTTGACAACATTTGCTCACCATGAAATAAAATATTTCACACAGGCGCGGTTCTAGCGGGGTGGCACACATGTTTGCCTGGCAACACTATATTATGTCGGCAACACAAACTATGATTCTACCTTTCAAACAATAGCACTTGTAATTCATGACAATAATCATTTTTAATTAATTGCATAGATTGTTAGTGGGTCTATGTTCATGTGTTGCAAAAATTTGTCTGTTGTTCGAAACAACAGACACTAGAGAATGTATTTCAAATGTATCATGTTTTCACGAGACACTGATAATATATTCAATCAAATTCTGTGTACAACATATCAGTAATTGAAAACATGTTAAATGTTTGTTTTTGCAATGAATTCACAATGATTATTGCAATGAATTAAAACAAGCACTATTATTCTGAACTGACAAATCAGAGTTCGTGTTGCCGAAATAGTAGTGTTGCCAGGCGAACATGTGTGCCACCCCACTAGAACCATTCCTGATTTCACTAGATATCTGTTCAAAAGACAAAATAAAAAGAATGATGCATTAGAAAATCTGAATTGCTTTTGATATTTCTATTCATTTACAGTGGGGAGAACAAGTATTTGATACACTGACGATTTTGCAGGTTTTGCTACTTACAAAGAATGTAGAGGTCTGTAATTTTTATCACAGGTACACTTTAACTGTGAGAGACGGAATCTAAAACAAAAATCCAGAATATCACATTGTATGATTTTTAAATAATACATTTGCATTTTATTGCATGACATAAGTATTTGATCACCTACCAGCCAGTAAGAATTCCAGCTCTCATAGACCTGTTAGTTTTTCTTTAAGAAGCCCTCCTGTTCTCCACTCATTACCTGTATTAACTGCACTGGTTTGAACTCATTACCTGTATAAAAGGCACCTGTCCACACACTCAATCTAACAGACTCCAAACTCTCCACAATGGCCAAGACCAGAGAGCTGTGTAAGGATATCAGGGATAAAATTTCAGACCTGCACAAGGCTGGGATTGGCTACAGTACAATAGGCAAGCAGCTTGGTGAGAAGGCAACAACTGTTGGCGCAATTATAAAAAAATGGAAGAAGTTCAAGATGACGGTCAATCTCCCTCAGTCTGGGGCTCCATGCAAAATCTCACCTTGTGGGGCATCAATGATCATGAGGAAGGGATCAGCCCTGAACTACACAGCAGGACCTGGTCAATGACCTGAAGAGAGCTGGGACCACAGTCTAAATGAAAACATTAGTAACACACTATGCCGTCATGGATTTAAATCCTACAGTGCACGCAAGGTCACCCTGCTCAAGCCAGCTCATGTCCAGGCCCGTCTGAAGTTTGCCAATGACCCTCTTTATCTGGATGATCCAGAGGAGGAATGGGAGAAAGTCATGAGGTCTGATGACAAAAGTTGACCTTTATGGTCTAAACTCCACTTGTCATGTTTGGAGGAAGAAGAAGGATGAGTACAACCCCAAGAACACTATCCCAACCGTGAAGCATGGTGGTGGAAACATCATTCTTTGGGGATTCTTTTCTGCAAAGGGGACAGGACGACTGCACCGTATTGAGGGGAGGATGGATGGATGGGGCCATGTATCACGAGATCTTGGCCAACACCCTCCTTCCCTCAGTAAGAGCATTGAAGATGTGTCGTGGCTGGGTCTTCCAGCATGACAATGACCCGAAACACACAGCCAGGGCAACTAAGGAGTAGCTCCGTAAAAAGCATCTCAAGGTCCTGGAGTGGCCTAGCCAGTCTCCAGACCTGAACCCAATAGAAAATCTTTGGAGGGAGCTGAAAGTCCGTATTGCCCAGCGACAGCCCCGAAAACTGAGGGATCTGGAGAATGTCTGTATGGAGGAGTGGGCCAAAATCCCTGCTGCAGTGTGTGCAAACCTGGTCAAGAACTGCAGGAAACGTAGGATCTCTGTAAGTGCAAACAAAGATTTCTGTACCAAATTTTAAATTCTGCTTTTCTGATGAATCAAGTTCTTATGTCATGCAATAAAATGCAAATTCATTATTTAACAATCATACAATGTGATTTTCTGGTTTATGTTTGGATTTCCATCTCTCACAGTTGTATTATACCTATGATAGAAAATACAGACCTCTACATGCTTTGTAAGTAGGAAAACCTGCAAAATCGGCAGTGTATCAAATACTTGTTCTCCCCACTGTATATACATTTGTACTTTTGTCAGGGTTGGCCTGGATGTGTTGTTTCTGTAATTCAGGTTAAACCTGGCCAATCAGTATTCCCCCTTTAATCTCTTGTTGTCTGGTACTGTATCTTGCTAGATAGGGCAATCTACTTTGCGCACTGGCAACACACATTTCTGCATGCCTCACTGCCATCTATGGAGACTTGAGAGGATGGAGGTGCTTTACAACTGGCAAAAGGCTTGTCCACTACAAGACCTTTCACATTTGACAAATCCATGGTGCGCTCCTCCAAGTTCACAAACACTGGCATGACCCTAGATGACAGCCTGTCTCCATCCTTAGATGCCCACAGCAGTCACAACTTACTGTCTGTAGGGTTTATTTCACATTCCATCAAACCCTTCATCGTAACCAGAAGGCTGCATCCTGCCGTAACCAGAAGGCTGCATCCTGTCTAGTTTTCAACCAGCACACGTTGCTCTCTGCTCACTACATTGGCTTCCAGTTGAGGCTCGCATTTAATGCAAGACCACGGTGCTTGCATACAACAGCAAGGGCAACTGTCAAATAACCATTTTTTTGCCACTTTCGCTCTTTTGGCCATCCCACCCCTAAAGTTTCATTATCCTTACTGGGATGTGGGGATGTTGACTAAGCTACAGTATCTTAAGATAAATGCACTAACTGAAAAACAAATGTTTATCAATCTCACCATGGCCATTAGTCCAGCAGCAAGTCCTATAAGTGGGCTTACTGCAATTACCACCAGGGTCAACTTCCATCCTCCAATGAATCCCACCATGAAACCAAAGATGAACGTAGACATTCTCTCGATAAAAATAGACACCTGGTCAGCTATAGCATTGTTGATCTTGTTGATGTCACTGAGGTAAGAAAACAAGTTCAATAACAACATAATGATCTGAATTAAATAGGTCAAACTATAAATATACTGTAAGGGGCATTTATAGAAACACCTTTCCCACATAAAAGCCCATGCGTTTAGGACTTACTCTGATATCCTGGTGTTTAATTCTCCTACTGAATTGCAGTCAAACCAGCCAATCTCCATTCGCATGATCTTCCTAAAGTAGGTCTTTCTGATTCTCTGGATCTGTCTGGCAGCAGCAGACACCCAGAAGGAAATCTACACAGAGCAGGGTTGGTTACATGTTTAGAAATTGCTGTTTGAGTTTGTTTGATGGATTGATTGATTGATTGCTTGATGATATAAACCTACTCACTTGGAAATAACTAACAATCAGTACTCCTAATCCAATTCCAACATAGTAATATGCAAACATGGTCATCTGTGCTTCGATATCCACCCTGTAAAATGAATAGATGCTTAGCCACTTGCTGTCCAATCCAAGTCCATTCTACATTTGACAATTCCAAGGTATCTCACACCCAGAATGTGGAAAAGTACTGTAAAAGATTATTAAATTGCAGGAAAGGTTCTTGGTGGAAATAATGATTTCTTGAGTCAGGTAACTGGTTGATCATAGGACCAGAACAGGGTTCCCGGAACCGGGATCTCAGTGATGAGGTAAAAGAAATGTGTTTGAGAGAATGCCCCTAATAATATGAGCTGCATTATAAAACCTTGGGGACTGTTCATAACACATCACCTTTGAGAAGACCCTCATCTCTTCAGACCTATGACTGTCTCACATGAGCAGATCAGCAGGTCTCTTTGAAACATCAGGTCATCTTCTAGAATTTTACCAGATGGCCTTGGCTAGTTGTTGTTCCCAATTTCACTCAGTAACCCTTTCTTGACCAGATTTGTGTGCCTTGTCCTGTTAGTAACCTGTCCTGTTAGTCTGAATTGGATCAAACATGTATTAGATCTGTAATGGTATTACAGTCTTATATATAATAAATAATAGAGTTTTAAGCCATAAGTCATCTTCTGTTCGTAAGATTATTCTGATGTTTATAAGAGAACAGCCATTGATGGTCTCTCAGTCAGTCAACTGTTGCACAGTGACCCATCTGCCCCTCCCTCTTAGGGAAAAAGCCCATGGTCAACTTTACAATAACAAGATCCACACAGAGCCTTCCTGCAAAGTCATTGAGCGGCCTTGAATCTCTCCCTCCCAGAGAGAGGAAAAGCCCCTGTCTCCACATATTACCTAACAGGCATCAGAAGTTTATGTCCATATCACTCTCATCAAGTTATACCATTCTAAACTGTTTAACTGTATTGAAGATGCTTATATAGAATTTCTTTCCTCAACAGTACCATGGCTAAATCCTAGTGACCATTCTGTGTTTTTTGCAAACAAGGCACTTGTCATCTCATATCTGGATTACTGAAACTCATTATTGGTAAGGCAATGCATTGGAGCTTACTCTGAATACTGCATCCTGAAGAACCTTCCAGTTCTCCCATGGAACCCTATTTCTCATCTTTTTCTACAGGCTGTGAAGCTAGCATCTTCATCAAATCCATGGAGCTTGCCTTCAGAGCCTTTCTCTGGTACTGATAGCTACTTTATTGAGTAGGATGCACTTACTACTACTGAGTTGCATGTATATACTAAGATGAAATAACTGTAAGTTGCTCTAGATAATCTGCTAAATATCTCAAATATATTAAATTCTGTTTTGTTAGCCGCAATTAAACTCCTAGGGATAGATATCCCTATATAGACATTGTCATATTTTCCTACATTAATTTCACATCTACAAAGAATTCAAAGTGCACACTTGATCACAAATACAATAAATTTAACATTTTTGTTTTATTCCATAAACTGCTGAAAACATTTCTCCCAAATTCTAAATAAACATATTGTCATTCAGAACATTTTTTTGCAGAAAATGACAACTGGTTAAAATAACAATGGCAGTGTTGTCAGACCTTGAATAAAGCAAAGAAAATAAATTAATTGATCTCAGCATCAGCATTGCTAGCAGTCTACATTTGAAACTTTCAACTCACCCACAGAAGACTGGTGTGTTTTCTATTTCAAAAATGGAGCCATTGGTCCATGTGACAGTGTTGTTGATGCAGGTTTTGTTAGGGTCTGCTAGTTCTTGGAGCTCTAGCTCGTATGCCACAAATGTATCTGTCATCATGCCATACACCAGGAGCATGAGAGGAGAAGCTGCTCCGTGGATGAGTGCACACAAGCCCCCCCCTACCATCATCAGTGTGTCCTTCCATGTCGCAAACCGAAACTGAATCCAATAATACATAACATTACTTTAAGGAAATACAATATTGTGAAATAAATATATCAAGTCAAATTCATTCAAAGTGAATAATTTACCAGTTGAAAGAATCCAACCCCTGCTAGTTTTTCTTTATTTTTTCCTTTTCTGCAGTCAAAACAACAAAGTGATTAAAACTGTTGCCGTTTACAAATGTTCACAGGATATTTTCACAGTAACAGAATATATATGATAGACTACAATTACAAAGCCCTCCATGATTATTGGCACCCGAAATAAAATTAGCAAAAAGGGTGAAAGATTTACAAACATCCAACCTTTAATTGCAGTACATTTATTCAGAGAAAAAGAAAACCTGTCATCAAGAAATAATTAGTTCTAACAAAACCATGTGTGCCATGATTATTGGCACCTCTACAAATTGTTATGAACAACATGTGTCTGAAGAATTATATCTATTTAAATTTGACTGTTTTAAGAGCATAGTGTTTATGAACATTCTGGCAGTAATCCATGACTTCTTGTTTCACTGGAGTACAAATAGGTGATGTAGAGGCCACATTTCCTTATTCATACATCAACATGGGAAAAATCAGGAAACACACAAATCACCTTAGGGAAATGTGTGTTGAGCTGCATAAGTCAGGGAATGGCTATAACAAAATTGCTACTCACTTGAAAATGCCCATATCTACTGTTAGGGCAATTCTAAAGTTCAAAGCAACTTGAACTGTTACAAACTTGCCTGAAAGAGAACCCAATAATTATTTAACAACCATGCACAGTTAGGAGGATGGTAAGAGAGAGGCAAAAAAATCAATTAAACTACCATTAAACTCCACCTCCATGCTAACCAATATTTGGAAGGTGTGCCAGAATGTTACACCAAAAAATACATGATCCGCATTGTTAAGTATGGTGGAGGTTCTGTAATGTTGAGGGCCTGTTTTTCCTCCATAGGCCCTGGGAACCTTGATAGGGTACATGGCATCATGAACTCCATGAAGTACCAGGAAATGTTCAATCTGAATCTGGGTTCCTCTGCCAGGAAACTGAACCTGGGTTATCATTGGATCTTTTAGCAGGACATTGATCCTAAACATATGTCTAAATCAACACAAAAATGTTTCACTGAACACAAAGTCAAGCTTCTGCCATGGCCATCTCAGTCTCCTGACCTAAATCCTATTGAAAACCTGTGGGCTGAGCTGAAGAAGAGAGTGCCTAAGAGAGGACCAAGGACCCTGGATGATCTGGAAAGATTCTGTAAAGAGGAATGGTCTTAAATTCCTTGCTCTGTTCTCCAACCTTATTAGATGTTACAAGAGAAGACTCAGTGCTGTTATACTGGCAGGGAGGTTGTACAAAGTAATAAATGCAGGGGTGCCAATAATTGTGGCACACATGGTTTTGTTATAAATAATTATTTCTTGTTGACAGATTGTTTTTCTCTGAATAAATGTACTGCAATTAAAGGTTGGATGTTTGTAATTCTTTCCTTGTGACATTACACCAATTCACCAAAAGCTGCATTTTTACTAGGTGTTCCAATAATCATGGAGGGCACTGTATTTGGCTTACTATTAAAAACAAAGACTTACCCTTTTTTATTCACTGTTCAGAAAGAAAGTAGAAATTATCATTTTAGAATGGATAGATGTGATTTTACTTTTACTGGTGCATAATCAGTTTATTAGGTTATTTTTCTGGTATAAAATATGAAATGAGTCACATACTTTCTTCTTCTCTGATTGATTTTGTTTGACAAAATTCTTTGTCAGTTTCATCCCGTAGACAAGCTACCTTCTTCAGGTAAATAGAATCCTTAATTTCCTTAACTTTAATTCCAGTTGGCATCACTACGAGGACCACTGAAACTATTAGGATAATATTTTTATCAACTTACAAACTGTACAAACACTCACCATACAATATACTATCACAATCTGTACTGTGAAGTATGCAAAACCAAATGTAACTTTAATGACTGTGTGATAAATTGTCTACATTTCTACTATTTCTACCATTTTTGAATAAAATAGTTTGACATGTTTGTCTGTGAACAAACCCAGTTAGACTGATTCCAGGTCATTGCTGATATAAGAAATTATTCTCAGTCAACTTACCTGGTGAAATCGAGGTAAACAGAATGAGTTGAAAAATAGATAGACTTACTGCAGTGTTATAAACTAGTTCTGAACATGGCTAATTAGTTATTTGAAAAACTAGCATATTAGCATAATACACAAGAAAATGCAAACGATAAGAAATGTATATTTAACGGAATATCCACTTCAGTGCCTGTATTCACAAAATATTTTATCTTACCACTAAAAGGACTCTAAAACAGCATTAAAAAATAGCTAAGAATTGCATCTTAAAACCTATTCACAGAGCTGCTGAGACCAACCTTTAATAAGGAATTCTGTTAACTCTTAATCTAATGGTAGAGCAGAGGCGAGGTTGACCCCATAGCTATTGGGTCAACCACGCCTGAACAAGCTAACGTACTGTGCCCTCAGTGATTGGCTGATAGGGGATGGTGTGTCACTGAATTAATCACAGCAAGATGTTTGATGTCGCCATATTAAAAAATAAAGATATTTAAATTAATATGTAGTCATTGTGTACTAGTGTACTGTGGACTAGTCAATATATAATTTTCTGTTACATGTTTAATCAGTGACAGTATGGCTACATTTGTATTTTAATATCTATATTATGTTCAGCAAATTGTCAGCCTCTCAAACAGCTCATAAACAATTAGTGGATTGGCGGACATGCAGCAGCAGGGATGTCACTAGAGATTTATGGATGGGGGGGCTAAGCCTCTCCTAGGGGGTCTAGGGGCATGGCCCCAAAAACCAATTCATGGATAGTATTGTGTCTCTTGGCTCTTTTTGATCACTGAAATCAATCTCAGACACCTGTGATAGTTAGCCAGGTGAGCTGAATTAAAGGAAAACTAAAGGTACTTTAGTCACATACACATACAGTACATGTAGCAAAATTCATTCTCTGCATTTAACCCATCCCTCAAGGGAGCAGTGGGCAGCCATTTACAGGCCCGGGGACCAACTCCAAATCTCCAGAATGTTCCACATTATTAAGCAGGCCACAGGTTTCAAGCAATATAGGAAAGAAAATTTCTATCTCTGCTGCGGAAAACTGTCAAATAGTGCAATGCCTTGGACAAGGTATGAAAACATTCGATATTTCATGAAAAATTAAGCGTGATCATCATACTGTAAAGACATTTGAGGCTGATTCAGAGCACAGAAAGGTTCTTGCAGATAAAGGCATAATAAGGAATGTTACTGCCAGACAAATTCATCGGATTAAGAGAGCCGCTGCTAAAATGCCATTACAAAGCAACAAACAGGTATTTGAAGCTGCTGGTGCCTCTGGAGTCACATGAACCTCAAGGTGTAGGATCCTCCAGAGGCTTGCAGTTGTGCATAAACCTACTATTCGGCCACCCCTAACCAATGCTCAAAAGCAGAAATGGTTGCAGTGGGCCCCGAAATACATGAAGACAAGTTTTCAAACAGTCTTGTTTACTGATGAGTGCCATGCAACCCTGGATGGTCCAGATGGATGGACTAGTGGATGGCCACCATGTCCCAATAAGGCTTCAACGTCAGCTAGGAGGTGGCGAAGTCATGTTTTTAGCCGGAATCATGGGGAGAGAGTTGGTAGGCCCCTTTAGGGTCCCTGAAGGTGTGAAGATGACCTCGGAAAAGTATATTATACTGATAAATTATACTTAGAGTTTCTGACCACTTTCTTCCATGGTACAAAAAGAACTGTGCCGTCTGTAGCAAAATCATCTTCATGCATGACAATGTACCATCTCATTCTGCAAAGAATGCCTTTGTGTCATTGGCTGCTTTGGGCATAAAAGGAGAGAAAGCCATGGTGTGGCCCGCATCCTCCCCTGACCTCAACCCTATTGAGAACCTTTGTAGCATCCTTAAGGAAAAGATCTTTGAGGGTGGGAGGCAGTTTGCATTAAAAGAGCAGCTCCGGGAGACTATTTTGACATCCTGCAAAGAAATTCAAGCAGAAACTCTCCATAAACTCACAAGTTCAACGCATGCAAGAATTGTGAAGGTTTGATTGATCAATGTGTTTAATTGAAATAGCTTTGATTTCAGTAAATATGACCTCCTGATGGTGCAAATTCAACAAATGACCATTTTCAGTTCTATAAAATGTTTTGAAACTCTGTTGTGCATGATAATTTGGAACAATGCATTTTGAGATTTGATTTTAGAAAAAAATACTGTTTTCAATGGGTGATTTGTTCAATGAAATTCGACTATACCCTAATGTTTGGTGACTTGAAAATTATACTGACTGTCAGTAAAAAATATCATTAGCATAATAATTGGGAACGCAATGTATTTGCTTTCCAACAGTACCAAACATTAGCTTCTAGCATGTACGGTACGGTCCTCAAGCATCAATCTACTTTAATAATGTATTTTAAGCCCCCCTAAAATAGCCCTATCAATGTAAGTGTGCAGCAGTCTTTTCATAATTAGACTAGAACATCGACCCGCTACATTGGTCAAACTAAATTGGAAGCAGAACTGGATGCAACGAGAGCTTTTACGTCTCGGTCAACTTGTGCTTGAGAGGAAGGACATTATTACAGAGACATTTAGAAGTTGGGATAGCTTTGAAAAACAAAAAAAGATGCTTGGGTATTTATTTGCCTGCAAATAAATGTGTCTTTCTTTGAAATGCGCTGGTATTTCAGTCTCAGAAGGGCGAATATATTCCAGAATTCAAGCGACAAATACTGCCACAGGTTTTAGGACAATTAACTACACTAGACCATAATCATTCATTGTATTTCGGACATAAATATTTTATACATAAATTAACCTCTATATGTCATCGCAAACTATATTGAAAAGTAATGTAGGCTATAATTCAAAACATGGAGGCTCTGCATTTTAGGATAATTTCTGATTTGGTCTTAGTGACTTACAGGAGACATCTCAATGACTTATCACTTTTCAGATAGGAGCTGGTTTTAATGCTAAAACGATTTGTGAAACACTCTTAGACCAAAACTTTAGGTGAACCCCATTATTTTAAAGATTTTCTCTTAAATCAGCAAGTTAGGAGCTACTTTTAGACTTAAAATGTTTTGTGAATACAGGCCCTGATATGTAGAGAATTAATAATTACTGGTGTAAGTATTCCTGTCCTTGAACAGCATGAATAACATATGACATATATCAGTGTTCTCCTGTTCAAGACTCTTTGGTCACTATGAATAAAAGTCCATCCAACCAGAGAAAATTCCTATCTTTGTGAATGCCTCTTCCACTATCTCCCCCTCTATTAGACTGATAAGAGTTGTTTCAGCATGATATTGAACTGAAGAGCCTTTGTAAAGCAAAGGTACGTTCACATATCCAGTGAGTTGTGGTTAACCATTTTATTGATTAAAACGAGAATTACACCACACCTTTCTGACCATTTGAGCTCTTAGATTTATGTGTAGTCAGAAGCGTCATGCACCTATTTTTTTAAGGGGGCACACTGTGCACAACACACGGAAACAAGTGCCCACAAATACTAAAATTAAAAGGAAAATCCACTTTCAATGGGCATGACGCCTCTGTGTGTAGTATAGCAATATTTGCTGTATGTTTTTGTCAATAGATTTGAAAAACTTGAATTGGGAAGGACTTGGACCAAATTCACCAAAATATCTGCACTACATGTCAAAATACACACACAACATAATAACAGAATAACACTACAGATTGGGCAATTGACTGTAGAGTGTAATGACCTAGTGGCCATCAATCTGTGGCATTGTTTTAGACTGCGATACGTCAGAAAATCTATGAATCATAAAACCAAAGCTACAACGAATATTGGACCACATCAGACTCAATATGATAACATTTAATAAAATTACGTTACTGCCAAAGACGTGTCAGGTTATAAGAGTGTGTATTCAAAATGGTTCATGAGAAGAGGTTCTAAAATGCAAAAATGTAAACAGATTAACAGACTGTACAAACATCATGTAATTATTAATGTCTTTTAAAAGTTTGAATCGTTTGAGGTCAATGCCTGCTAGTTCAGCAGTCAGGACAGACAGGAATTTGTACTTGCTTTACAGCCTGTTATTAATCACCACCTGCAGCTGATAAGTAATATTAAGTGGGACATGGCCTGTAATAAAACCATGACAGGTCATCATGAGTCATTCTCTACGCTCTCTCTTAAAACATGGTAGCTTGGTTGCAGCTGGCCAGTACAAAAAATGGTGGTGCTGCAAATTATATGCTCATACAGTATTATTATTATTATTGACAATTGTCATCATGATAACATGCATATCTACCAGCCCACATGGGCGCATGAAGTAGGAGTCATGTGTAGTTGATCATTTCAACACTTGTTACAAGACCAGCATAGTTTTACCTAACGTATATGCCTTAATGATTTACTAAGCCTTTTAAAATAACTGTAGATCAGCTGTGAAACGTAGTTACGTTAATAAAATTGAATGTATCCTTCAGGTTAGGGATCACTCAAATTACACATCTGGTCTCAATGGCCGAAACATTAAAGATGAATATCTTTACTGTACATTGTGTAATTTGTTGAGGACAAAATGACATGGCAACGGTCAATGGAAACCAAAATCACCAACAGAATGAGGGCTGGATGCAAAGTCACACTAAAAATCAAAGTAAACAACTGAAATCACAGGCTGGTCCGACTTGGGTGAATTTCATAACGGCAACAATGTGGCCCCCACATTCCTGTAAGCACTCCCGACCTATCTGGGCATGCTCCTGATGAGATGGCAGATGGTGTCCTGGGGTAGATCAATTTTAAACGCACCTTGATCGTCAAATACAATTCTGTGGTCACTGCTTACATGTACATATTATACAGTCAAGTATATATATTATGCTTGAGCTCTAGTCCCCTTCTTATATCATATTGTCATTGATAGAGACAGTGTCTATTTTCTTGGCATATAATTTTGTTTTTAGATGAATATGAAATCAGATTAGTCATCTATCTGTATTTGTCATCTAGAAAGGGTTTCAATGAAGGGGAGTTGTGCGTACATCAGACATATGCAAAGAATTTCCATAAAAAGGTATAGACCCAATTTTGACAATACTCACCCAACATTTTGTTGTTCAAATTTGAATTGTCTCCTCATTCTGATTTTTGATTATACTTAGTTGAAGCCAGTTAGGTTGAGTGTTGCAATATCCATTTTGTTTGACAGATAATCTAGGTTCTTGAGAAAGAGAAGATAAGGGCATGTGCAATATACTAAATTAAAACACTTGGGAGCATTTTTTACAGCTATGAGACCAAACTTTATTAACGTATTGTTGGGCATCATTTACTTGTATCTTCTGAAAGAACAAGAATCCAGAGAAATGTTGTGGACAAGGATATTAAAAACATTTGAGGAAAGAGCAAAGTTAAACAAAAGAATTCTAGTACTTTATTTACAAAGTGCATTTAAAAGAAAAGGACATTCAACTATTTTGAAGACCTGCCATTGTTAATCATATGATATCACCCAAGCATGCAAGTGTAAGACATAGTAAACCTTCATTATCTAAAATGTCAAAGTGTGAGATAAAAATACAACCTAATATTTGTGTTTAAGAGTTGAACTTGTTAATTCAATTATACTAACAGTAATGCTAAAATGACATACATAACATAATTGACAATGCCTGTAGAAATCCTGGCTCACACACACAGGCATACAGTACTTTGAGATTACATTACACTTTAAGCTATCTAACTACAGCGAAGACAAAATGATCTAGTTCATTCATGAAATAAATCATTTTACATTTACATATGTCTTTAGCAGGTCCCATTATCCCAAGCAACATACAATGGTGAGCAGATATATTTACATATATTTTTAGTTGTCAACGTTTCTTTATTTCTCAAGTTTATGATTCACAAATTCTCTACGAACATTTGCAAGGAAGGCAGAGAAGTTGTTGCTCTCCTGAAGTCTTTGCTCCAAATATGGCATGCGCTCCAGTGGTGGGTCACTTGACACAACTGTGGATAGAATTTTGGAGAAGATGTTTACAAAAATAAAATAAAAACATTGTCCTAAAATCACAAAATTCTATAGTTGCTCGAAATACTTATAGGTGCTGTGCTCAGTGTCCGAAATTAAAGAAACACACAAGACATAAAAATGGTTGTGCTGGTCATGTTTCCAATGAGACAGTCACTAAAAACACCTGAATGCGTTCTGTAGTTCCCAAATCGGCCAGCGCGAGTTTCAGTATTTTCGCACAGTGACGTCACTGGAATGAGGTTTGAAAACTAGTGCTAGGCTAAATCTTAATCCAACGCCTTACACACTCCACTCCACCCTGAGCCCTCAATTTGCGCATCCATGTGTTTCTCTGCCATTTGCACAAGTGTCCAAAAGCTGAGGGAGTGAAAATGTTCAAGGGTGCGGGGCTAAGTAGACCCTCAAATACCCACTTTGGAAACATTTAGGATAATGTAAGTACGCAACTTAGAAATATATATAATATAGGTATAGTGATGTTTGCTTTTTATAATGCAAAGTACATCTTTTGTTTTTGTTTTGGAAAACTACATATTGTACCTTTAAATATGTAACAAAATAACATGAGTCTGTTTTTTTTTCTACAATGGATGAAATACCCAAAGAGCTGGATGATTTCAACTTCATCGACTGTTATTGAATGGTGATATACAACCATACATTTGTAGTAGCAAATTAGCACACATTAGCATCTTGTGATTATGTAAACACTTGGATGAAGGGGACGTTAAAAAAAAAGAAACGGCTCACATAATACTGCTCACTCTGTTTCATTTTGAGCTAAGTAAGTTGTATAATTGTCGGTCGACGTGGTGGGCAAAACGACTGAGTTTGAGTACTCAGTGACTGGCTAGATAAGTAATTCAGCCGTGTTCATTGTCTGGGGCTTTCACGCAGTCAGTCGACCTGGAGGTAGCATTTTAGCTTAAGATTTAGCATCCTGTGATTGTGTAAATACTTGGATGAATGAGACGTCAAATTAAAAATAATGTCTTACAGAATACTGCTGGATGTATACCATTTAGAACTAGGTTGGTTGCATAGTTCTCAATTCACTTGGTGAGATTTATTGATTGAAATTATCATTAGACAGTGATATAGCTAGTTAGAAAAAGGCATTTATTTCAGGCAAAGTTGGATCTCGACTAGTCCCTGTAGTGATTAGCACAAACAACTGTGTAAGTTTCTTTGTAAATATACTTGGATGAACATGAATGATGGTTGACAGAATATTGCTAAACCTGTATGTATTTGAGCTAGGTAGGTGTTAACTGTCAATTGACTAGGTGAAAATTAATAATTGAATGCATCAGTAGAGATTAGAGAAGATGTGAAACTGCTACCTAATTGAAGACAATGATAACAGATTTAGCATGCTTTAGTGTGTATATTACTTTGTGTAAATGCTTGAATGAACAGGATGTAAAATTACAAAGGAAAGGTAAAGGTACTTTGTCACACACACATACATGTAGCGAAATTCATACTCTGCATTTAACCCATCCCTCAAGGGAGCAGTGGGCAGCCATTTACAGCGCCCGGGGACCAACTCCAGATCTTAGCCAGTGTTGTCAGGGGCACTGCCTGGAGAACTTAACCTGCATGTTTTTTTTATGGTTGCCCGAATATTGCTAAGCCTGTATGAATTGGAGCTAGGTAGGTGATCTAGCTGTCTATCAACTTCTGAGGATTTACTGACTGATTTACTGTAATGGTAAAGGTACAGCACTACAGCTGAACTAGCTAGTTCAAAGACAAATTCACTTGACTGCAGAGTAGCTGTCGAGGTAACGTCGGAGCTGTATTTTGTCACAGGGTTGATGGTGCGCCAACTAGCATCGCTTTTGCCTTTGTGCACATTTTGTGATAAATATTGTTAGTTAGGGCTGTATGGCTACATTCGACATCACCAAAGCTACCAGCTAGGGGGTGGGCACTTGGTTCGCATTGAGTTCTGGACTTTGTGGTATTTCAAGTGCAAACTGGTAGACATGTGGCCGAAAGTTTCTGTGGTTTGTTCTCAGAAGAAATGGCAGGCAAAGCATTATATGACATAAATCATTGTATGGTAACTTATTTAAATACTGTATACATTTTTTTATTTTCCTTTAAAGCTGCATTGTGTAAGATCTGCTCCCATCTACTGGTGAAAATGTATATGACAAGCAACCGTGTTATTATACCAGCAACGTGAACCTGGATATTCGTTTTTTCTTTCAAAACAATAGCGCTCGTTTTGATTCATTGCAATAGTCATTGTTAATTCACTACACAGCCCGTGAATTATAACCAAATGCAATTGTATTGTGTGTAAAGAAACAATAAGAGCATGTGATA
>JACXGM010000576.1:9162-28519 GCA_016801145.1 Umbra pygmaea
ATGAATAAGGCTTTTTATTACTTATTTTCAAGCCCCCAGGGCTCCTGGACCAGTGTGCAAAGTTTGGAGGCCATACAAACAAGTCAACATCAAAATGCTATACTCATTTCTAACTAGATTTCTATACGTTTTTAAAACCCAGCTAAATTCCAACTCCAAAAATGGTTGTTTTATGTAGGATGATGTCCTATGTTATTGATAAATGTGTTATTTTGTCATTTTGACTTCCTACTTCCTGTCTGTGATATTTTTAGTCAAAAAGAAAGACCATCGTCGGCTATGAGGCACGATATCTCCGGCTGTGAGTAACACACAGAGATGTGCCACCACTCATTATTTGCGTCTAATTCTCCCCTTTCCAACGGTACCAAGCTTTAGTTGATAGCATGTACGGTTCGTGAGATAATCGCCTGTCTCCCGAGTTTACCTGTGGATTTTTCTTTGTATCCGGTACAATTCTTCTGGCAGTATTAGCTGAAATGTTTTTTGGTCTACCTGACCTACTGACTGGCATTTGCAAGGCTTTGGATATCTTTTTATATCCTTTTTTAATTTTATGCAGTTCCAGAACATTATTACGCAGGTCTTTTGACAGTTCTTTAATGCTCCCTATGGCTCAGTATCTAGCAAGCTCAGTACATCCACGTGAGAGCTAACAAGCTAGTTGAACATTTATATATAGTCACTAATTGCAATTTAAAATGCCAGAGGTGTGGGAAATTAATGTTTAATTGCCATTTGAACTGTTTGTGTCACCTTATGTGTCTGTAACAACGCCAAACATTCAAGGGTATGTCAACTTTTGATCAGGGCCATTTGTGTGATTTCAGTATGGTTTACAAAGGAGCCAAACAATTATATGATAATTATTGGCTTTATCTGATCACTATAATTATGTAAGAGTCAGAGTTTTTGCATGAACAGTCATATTGTCAAAATCAATGCAGAAATTTCACAATTTCTGCCAGGGTATGCAAACTAATGAGCACAACTGAACAGACAACAATGAGCGACCACCCACAGAACTTAAATAACAGACTGATGAATTACATTCCCATTTTACTCTTTTAGCAGATGGTCTTATCCAGAGTGACTTACAGTAAGTAGAGGGAAATGTCTCTGGAGCAGGGTTAATTGCTTTGCCCAACAATATTTGGCACAGTCAGGAATCTAACCGTCAACCTTCCGACTTGAAGTCTGACTCCCTAACCACTGAGCCATCCAAATCCCCACATGAGTTCATGAATGAAATTAGTAACAAGTGTGAATGGTTGACCAGACAATACAAACAATCTATTGGTTAATGATGATGTCATATGAATGTCCGGGTAAAACAGAATACTAATAGGAGTCAACAACTCAGCATCTAACTGGTGATAATGTTTTTGAGATAATGACATTTTAATGAAATTAAATTGATTAATATTTAATATTTACCTTGCATTTAATAATAAAACATTCCCAATATACTGTATGTTACTTTGTGACATCTCTGCAATTAATGTAAAACATGACCGAAAACAGAATAGAGAAAACAATTTTCTAAAAATTTCGAACTATGCGGTTAAAACCGTTACACAACAATCTAACCAAAAGCGTGCAGGTTAACAGGAAATTACAGGGAAATACTGTAGCTTTCAAAGAGCCCAATCTAGTTTCACGGAAACAAAATAGGTCAGTGGTCTATCATTAGGAGCAGTTAATGAAAGCCTTGATTGGAATGAAGAACAGGCCCAGGGGTAGATTAACAGAATTACAGTGTAGCTCACAGCTGCCATTATCTCTTCATCCATACAATATAACCGGTATCTTCCAGATTCCTCCAGCGTTCCAGCAATTCAAATTATGATACTTATTTTCTCTCACGAATTGTGGAAAAAGAGTTGATGTGAAAAACTCTGGCTTGATTGGAAAACAGCCTAATGGAACATGAATGACTGAGCAGATAAGTGATCTGCCTGGTTACTGTCTCCAACCCCCTTTAAACTGTCTGCCAACATATTCAATCCAGAACAAATTTTAGATATGCAGTGTGACTAAGGAGTGGACAACATGAATCATACATTTTCTGACCGAATATTTGCTTTCCAGTAGCACTTTATTTTGAGAGTCCAAAAACCCTAACCCTAATCCCAACCTTATCCCTTCCCCTAAAGTTAAGACTAACCTTAATCATTATCCTAAAACATATTCTAAACTTACCCCTACCCTTACACTACACAATTAGTTGCTTATCAACTGATAGTTTGTTGATAGTTTGTGATAGTCATATCATCAACAAACTATCTGTAGAGCACCTACAGATGGAATTCCGGACTCTCCAAATAAAGTGTAACCTTACACTCTTAGAAAAATTGGGTTCCAAAAGGGTGCTTTGGCTTTTCCCCATAGGATAATTTTTTTTCTTCCCTAGAAGAAGCCATTTGTGTTCCATGTAGAACTCTCAGAGGAAGTGGTTCTATAGCCGCTTTCCGACCGCAGGGATTTTTGCAGTTCCTAGAACATAACGTTCCTATAACACTTTTTTTCTTGTGTTCCGATAGAAGAAATTGCGGGATAATTTAGTTCCTCTCACTGCCGTTCCTATAACCTTTTTAGCTCCTACTCCAGAGCAGGGTCTTTCCCTTTTCCCTTTTCCTAGGTCTACGTTGATTGGTCTAACTTGTAAATTATGCCGGTCGCTTCGTTTGTCTGTTGCGTATTATACTATGCTGGAGCCTTCGTCTTTTGTGTTTCTCTGTTAATTAGCTACTCAATGTCTATTACTCCAGCCTACAGTAGTTTTTAAACGCCGCGGTTCGAACTCAGTTATTAGGACATATCAACACAACTCTTTTTTTAATTGTATTGGATGTCGTTTTAGCCTCGTAATCTGAACAAACAAATAAACAGCCAGCCGCGGAAGGAACCCAGCACTACTTGAGCTGAAAACAACCAGATCATCCGCATACAGATCCAATCATACACCCAGTGTTACAAAAACATTAAACTGTGAAATGTTGTTGTATGTGACCCTACGCTAAAGTCAAGTGATGACGCTATAAAAGACAGTTGCGGTGCTTTCGTCACTCCCTTATCCCTCCTACCAGTTCCTATGGCCACTTGACCAGTGCGAATGCAAATAGCAAAACCGGTTTTGGGGGAGAGTAGTTAGCAGAACTGTTTAGAAGTGGACTGTTCCTATAACTACGTTCCTGTAACTACTTGGTCGGAAAGCGGCTATTATTTAAAAAAAGTTCCTCCTGAAACCAAAAAGGGTTAATATTGGAACCATAAGTGGGTTCTCCTATGAGGACAGCTGAAAAACACTTTTCAAATCGTAACCTTATTTATTCCAAGATGCTAATACTGACAAACAAGTGTAAAGTGTGCCTGATGGAGTTTCAGGTGGCTGTAGTTTCTCAATCTCCCTCACTCTGACCAGTTAGGTCACAGTTCTTCAGAGAGATGAGGTGAGCACATTAATTGTCATGGAAATAGTATCCTTAAGAAATTGAATAATGCTCCACAGCAGGCGCTGATTATCAAGACTCACTAATTGTGTGTCACTACTGTTGCAAATTTCACAATGTAGCGCAAAGCACTTCTATGTGCCTTGTCATTCATTCTAAGAATTCATTCTGTCTATCACATCGGCCTTGAGTCTGGGGAGAGGTTCCCAAACCCCTTATCACCAAGTCCCTGTTGCATTTCAGTTGGTAATGGTGCGCTATCTTCACCTGCTTAAGGTCCAGTAGGCCTGTGAATGAGCGATTACTTTATTGTCGATCACCAGGAGCAGACACACTGTCCGGTTGGCCACAAGGTGCTCTGCAGGAGTCAAGCTCTCATCAGCCAAACCTGCTGCATTTCTTAGTAAGCCAGTACTGAGAAGCTGAGGGACAAGAAGACATTTAAAAGTTTAAAGAGAGTTTTGCCATTTGAATTAGAGTTCCATATTCTTCACCATAGCCATTTTGAAGTGATAGTTCACACTGTGTTATTCTGTTCAGTTTAGAAAGCTTTGAGATTAATATTTGATCATTTGAAAAATAAGCAGATATACAATTTCTTCACACGATGAAGGTCCTGTAGCATTTCATCACCAACATTTTAAGGCAAAAGGAGGTACTAGGTGGCCATTCAAAGACCTGGCCAAACTGGTCATTTATATGACCGTTCAGTTCCGGGCTAGTGGTTCCAACGGTTTTTACACCACAGTGAAATAATCTTCTTTTAAAAATCTGTTTTCACAGTTCCACTCTTTATCTTGTCTTGGAAGAGTTTCAGTTGTGACAGTTTGGATTTTAAATTGGTTCTCCACTGACCATCTGAAACACTGACAGATCAGATCAGTAACAACATCATTCACTTATACGGACATCCTGTTTATCAAAGCTGATGCAGCTCAAGAGCTATGTGGTTACATTCCAAATTGTTGAGCTCACCAAAACAGTTTTTGAAAAGACAATACTCACTTAAGTACGGATCAGGTCAAGGAGTGCTTCACCTCAGATATACCTGTACAGATTACTAAATGCCATTCAAAGTATGCCTTAAGCCCAGCAGCATGCCAGAGAACTTTGTAGTCGTACAACAATTGAACAGACATGTAGATAATGCCAAACAATCAGGCAGCAGAAGCCATCAGATGTTAATCTGGAAGTCTTGTCAGAAAAAGAGTAAAATCCTGGCTTAACTTTTTCAACTCAGAATTTGTAAGGAATATATGCAGGATTTCTCCTTACAAATATGAGAGGTAGGGATCAGGAATGAAGGGCTTATTATTGTTGATGTAGAAAATGGCTTGTTGCCATAATTTAGCAGAATATGTAGTTAATGGATGGTATGCATTGTTTGTCTTTTTTGATGGTGAAAATGTACATTTTTTACTAAACATGTGAAGACATGTCCAAACCTAATGCCTGGGGATTGAGGTCACCCTAAAGTTGTGTAATATCAGGTTTGTACAAATGTGTTATTTAAAAAAGCCATTAAAGTTTATGACTATACTGTACATGGGAGTACAACTATATGGCATGTGCTATTTGGTGGTGATAAAGGCAATTTGAGGAAACACACAAGCATCAGTTATACCAATTTTATAATAAAAATACAGCCACCAATTAGACTGTGTGTATTTTATTCATTCTGTTTGAATATATTATTCACATATTGTACTGTAAATGGCTTCACTAGTATATTAACATGTTTATTTATTGCCTGTTGTTGGAGCATCTCTTCTTTGCGTTGCTTATAAAGCATTATTACAGTACTCTTACATTGCTTATAAAGCATTATTACAGGACTCTTACTTTGCTTATAAAGCATTATTACAGTACTCTTATGTTGCTTATAAAGCATTATTATAGTACTCTTACGTTGCTTATAAAGCATTATTACAGTACTCTTATTTGTGGCTGATGGTCAGAACAGTCCATGCAGATTGTTTGCCAGGCTCCCCAACCACAACACTGTTAAACCCCACAGCCATTTCTGTTTACATTCCACCAGGCTACAGAGTTCCCCAATAGCCTATTGAGATCCCAACATTGATTTTCTATTACAACTATATGTAATCAAGTGGCATATGAGAATGGCTGTTGATAGAATAGCCTAAGATTACTAAAAGTAAATAATATTGTTAATACATGTTCCCTATTAGATCATTTTTAGAGGCGTTCCTCTAGGATTCTTTTGTGGGTGTAACCGAGAAGGGTCTTCCAAGCACCTTCAAAGATTTGACAGGAAAAACAGCCCACAGTTAATCTACAGACCATACAGAACTTAAAGTTCACATTTCCTGCTAATGCCCATAATTGTTTTGGGAAAAACGGTAGCCAGTCTCAACCTTGGAAGAACCCGGTACCCTGTCGCTGCCTGGTTGTAATCCAGATCTTAGACTCCTGACTGTCCCAAGCGATGTGGAAATGAGATGTGACAGCCTTATGGTACAACTGGGACATAAACTAAGCCCCTCAGAAAAAAACAGTACTGGTGATCCCACATCATTACCCATAGGGCATCACAGACCACACAATTCGCCGGCATAATCGATGGCACGGCAAAAAAACAGATTGTCATTTTCCACAGGTCCTCATCTAGAAATGGCGCCCATGATAAGATCGTGCCATGACCACATGAAGAGAAAAACACAACATCTAATTATCCAATTTAGGTTGAAGGGGACAGGGGCAAGATAAAACAGCTAATGTCAATGTTCACAGCCACTGGCAAAACATGGTGTATTTTATCTGGCAGATGCCAAAGATATAGGTTTCTGCCTTAAAAGGCTTACATCCTGTGAAGTTGTTTCTTGGGGACAACAGTATACAGTGATTGAAAGAGCTGACATAAAAATTACATTGGGTATTCAAGATGTTTTTATTATTAAGTATTGGGCAGAACCTTCGAAGTAAAGCTGTGAAACCTGCACTTGATTAAGGTGGAGCACATGAGTCAAAAAGCCATCTTGACATTTGGGAGGTACAAAGAAATGTCACATATCAAGATGAAATAAAATACACAAACCTTCCATCAGTGGCATCCAGGATGAATCATAAAAGATAAATAAAATATATAAACTTTTAGGGCTGTTAATGCAATAATATTGTGTTCATGCATATACATAACATTTTCTGTCATTTAGCAGACACTTTTATCCAGAGCGACTTACAGAGAGTGCATATATTTAATAGGAACGAAGTGAAACATGAGTGGTTATAATTGCAGATAAATGCATTTCCATTTTTCCATCTAGGATCCTAAACCACTATTTTGATGGATGTCAAATCCTTTGAAATGCACCTAACTAAAATAATTCAGAAGGTAGAATTATCATACACTCAAATTTTTTGTAAATATCATATGGGCTGTTTTTAAAAGTTTTAGTTTTGATAATACAAATGCAATTATTAATGGCCAGCTAATGTTACTCTACTACAACCTGCACCAAGTAACTTTGTTGAAAAAATAAAAATAAAATAAAACTTTTTAGTAAAAGTCTGAAACTAGAATACCAAGCATAACAATGAGCGATTGAAAACCTCTAATTAAGTAATACAAAATACTGGCAATATTTGCACAGCCAAATCGACACACAGTAATATTTTACAATAACTAGATATATCATTGAAAAAATAATAATATTTTCAGAAAATGATTATATTATCACCGTATTGTTCCTGTGTTCAATAAAAAATTAAAATGTTTGCCCAACCCAGACAAATTAATAGAAAAAATACAATGTGCAGCTTTAACATACAAGCTGATATCGTAAACACACACTAGGCTATACACATGAATAATATAAAAAGATGAATAAATGGATAACTAGGCT
Organism: Umbra pygmaea; assembly: GCA_016801145.1. Taxonomy (NCBI): domain Eukaryota; kingdom Metazoa; phylum Chordata; class Actinopteri; order Esociformes; family Umbridae; genus Umbra; species Umbra pygmaea. Next base: position 16,481 of record JACXGM010000576.1, read on the forward strand.
TAACAAAGATATGTGTACATTTAAGGTAGGCTTGCATACGAGTGTGAGTGTGTGTGTGTCAGAAGACGTGTTAGTGAGAGAAGGTGTGAGAGAGGGTGTAGGTCTTGTTGAGTAAATGTGTAAAGGTGGTTATAGTGTTTTCAGAACATGCGTGGACGGATTTAATTCTTTTTTGTTATTATCCAAAGAGTCAATAATTTATTTCTTTAATTATTTAATGATGATGAAGTATCCTTACTTAAAGGAACACTCCAGACTCCTAAACACCTCAAAAGTGTTGTGCATGTCATGTTTCCGACATCACAGTCACAAAAAAAACCTTCTCAAGGTGTTCTGTAGTTCCCAATTCGGGCCCCCATAAGTTCCCTAATTTTACTCCAATGATTAGAACTAGATTCAAGGGAGGAGTTTGACTTTTTTTCGTTGACTTTTTGATCTTGTAATGTCCTGCCCCTGAATCGAGTTGATTGGAGAATAAAACTCTGCCAGCAAGTTCAAGAATACTACTTATTGCATTCTTCCATTAAATATGTAGGTAAATAATAGTTGGAAAGGGATTTTGTTTTCTACTATAGCTATTGCAAGTGACAAAATACCCGAATAGCTGTACGATTTTAACTATGATCAAGTTTTATTGAATGGTAATATACAACCATACATGTTTGAGCCGGAATAGAGTGAGGAACACAGGAAATGTATCTGTTTGTTTCTTGGAAGTGACCACCGATCAAGTCCAGCAATGACAGAGACAGAAAGGGTTTGTTGTAAAAAGTGGGGCAGGGCAAACATTCTTGTTTTCAACCATCTCCATCCTAGAAGATGATTACATCTGTTTGTTAGATGATCAAAGTTTTGATGCTCACATGGACTAAGGATTTTTTGGAAACGTTCTATTTATTATCACGAAAATTTACTGGAAAAAACAGCCAGGCCCAGATTATGTATCACTAGCACAAGTAAGGAGCTGGTTAGCATTATCTACATTGGATTTGTTTGGGTACTGTATATATTTGGATGAACGTGATGTAAAAATCTAAATAATGGCTCACAGAATACTGCTCAATCTGTACCATTCTGAGTTAGGTAGGTGGTGATTGAGTTGGATGAGAATTATTGACGGTTTTACCGTAAATGTAATCTGTAAAATGGCTAAGTAGAAGGAAGGCTTTACACTCTGGAAGCTATGCGCTAGGGGGTGGTGACTAAGTTCACTTTGAATTCTGGACCATGTGGTGTTTCAAGTGCAAACTGATACAGAAGTGGTAGAAATGTACTGTTGCTTGTTCTAAGATCCATTTTCAGAAACTACATTCTATATTACATAAATCATCTATGGTAATGTTGTTAAATACTATATTCAAAATGTAGTAATTTACTCTGGATCCTTTAAGCAGCCTTTAAATGCTATTATTATGTTTAAATGCAGTTTCCATTTATTACAGTAAGATTATATTATACAGTATTAGTAACTGAATACACACTTTCTTTTAAATAAATAATGCTGATTTAAGAAAAAGAAAAAAGAAAGGCTACACTCCATGGCAAAATGTTTAGAATTGCGCGTGGTGGGCTCAAAAACAAATTTTCACCAAGGGCCTCCCAAAGTCTAGGAGACTTTTAAGTATTTAAAGGAGATACAGTATTTGTAGCATCAGCTCTCTAGTGAGTACCAGGGGATGAGCAGAAAATAATGTTTATGAAGCTAAATAGTCTTAGCAGCTACTGTAGATAACAGCTAGCTAGCGTGGTATTTTTGCAAATGTTACACAACGTGAGGTTCTTCATTCCAATTTTTCTACACCATCCTGCCTGTGAGAGAACTTCAAAATAGTGGTAGCTTGCTATCAACTCGCCTTTCAAGTCTACAGTAGTAAGTATTCCATTTAAAAATGTATCTTTCCAACAGGCTCTTAAGTAGAATTAGCATTTTTCTGCTTTTGTACGATGGACAGTCTCATTTAAAATGACAACATAGCTTCCGTTTAAATGCAGTCTAAATGCAGTTTCCCATGAACAGCAAAAGTGTGGGACACCATGATGCAGGATAAATAGGCCTACATGTACATCGTCTGTACAGAAATCACAGAACTTGTAGCTTCGGCAGAGTATGCTCAGCGGGCCAAAATCACTACAGCATCATGCAGTATCTTCAAAGATGCTCTTGGGTTTCTGTTGGCCCATGTCATGACAATCTACTTCAATCCCAAATTACCCACCCCCACTCCACCCCTCTTTTCAGAACAGCATATCTGATAACGGGAAGTAGAGATACCTGCTGGAGGCTACTGTACTCCGACCTTGTGTAGGGTCCCTGGAGGGGCAGGTAGCCACAGCACTGCTGGAGAACAGCTTCAGTGGGAAGCCTATCTCAACCAGCCTGAGGCAGTAAAACAAGGAGTTTTCAATGAAGAGACCAGCCTGCTCCCTGGTGCCTGAAACCATATAGCCCCTTAAAAACAAACGGCAATTAACAGCGAACACATGGACACGCAAACTGTAATGCAAGTCCTCTCCTTTCTTAACCCCATTGTTGTTTTGCAACTCTTGTCAAAATGGTAACAGGACACTGAGGAGATTTGAACATGTGGTGGGGAGGTGGGGCTTAGAGACTTCCCATGAGCCTCGGGGCAGGACAACCAGGTACGGCTGGTTTCTGAGGCTGTGAGAAAGTGTCCCTCACCTTACTTCATGGCCCTTTACAGGGTCTTGTTCCCTATGAGGGTGGTTGCTTTACTTCCATGGCCTGTGGCTTTTTTTCATAGGCTATGTATCTCCTGCAGAATGAATGGGAGTTTGGGACTGTGCTGTGAGACCAGGATACTGTTACCATATCCTTGTTTGTTGACTATGTCTCAGTTTTCTCTGACCATTAATTATGTTAGGAATAGTCAGTGAAGGGCGATGGTAAAAAAAATGCATGCACGGTTGATGGTGTCTGTCATGATAGGAAGTGGCATGGTGCAAACTTTTACTATTATGTCCAAAATAATTTGTTGCCGGTACATTTTACAGTTTTTTTTTCACAGATATTTTTTACAGTGCATGTATTGAACTGAACTGCGAGGTTCAATACAACATTGTAGTACAAACATTTGAATTAGCCCTATGCGTTGACTCTATGGCTTAGAGATAGCTTGTTTTAGAGTAGACACTTGGATCATAGCCAAGTAACACAATGAATGTAGCCCTGTTGCAATTGCCTCCAAATACTCTTGACAAATAGTTTTGATCTTTGACCTCAGGACAACATCAGTGCCCCGAAGACATGCAGCAATTTGTTACGGTGCCTCTCCAAGGTGTTACCTTCACCTGACATACACGGCTTCTGACCGTAAACTCTCTCACCTGTCACTTTTCTAGATTGACACTGCTCCAGACACTGAGATCCTCTTCCTCCTGGATCTTGACACATTGTGTTTTGGGTAATTGCAGCAATTCCCTGTATCTGTCCTTCTAGCCATAGCTGTCAGTTACTGTGTCAGAGGTATTGTTTTTAAAGCAGCTCTGTTCTCAGTGAAGCAGATCATACAACTGAGGCTCTAGTTTACATTTTGCTAAGAAGTGGTGAAATTCTAAATCGTTGAACAGCCAGAGTCTGACTTTCAGGAAGTAGGAAACCATTGTATGGGTCTGTCTGCCATCGTGAGTCAATGCTAATGATACATACTGTGCTAGGTACATTTGTTCCGATTAAAAACCAGAGGTTTCGTGACATGTAATTTAAACAACAACCCCCCTCCACAACCCCATTTCAGATTATTGCATGGCATTCATCATGATACAAAAACAGTTGATAATCTTATAATATTGGACAGGGTAAAATTGATACATCTAAAAATAGTGTGTACTGTAATTCTGCCATGATTACAATGAAGGTTTGTTCAGTTTTTTATTAATATACCATATAAACAATATAACAAAATGAGACTTTCATTTTTCCAACAGTAATAATCCACCTGAGGGAAATAAAAAAACACAAAATACAGTTCCCAGGGACAAAACTCAATGGTTTCTATTATTCTAAATAATTGTGAAGCCAAGAACAACCCTTAATAGATTTGATTTGAATCACATAGACACATAACACACAAGCACTCATTAATGGCCTTCACAGAAATGACTGAGATTGCTCCATTATACCTCATTGCCAGTTATAATGGACTACAATCACATGCGACAAAACTCACAGCATTCTCCTTTACAGGCTGCTATTATCTCTCATTATGAACACCCATTGAAAATGTTGCACTCAAATACACTTCATTAAAGTATGTCGTGTTTCAAACGTTTTACTACATTAGGCATTTTTCAGGCTTGTTGATGAGTGTGAATATGGACAAACTACAAATACTTTGGTTTCCTAAAGTAACATTTCTGTTACTGAAAGCATTCAAGGATGCACATTAACTGAAACACAAGGGAGAATCTGGGATTCAAACAATAACTAAACAGCACTTTGCAAAATAGTTTTATTTGGCAGGTACACACGGTATGCAAGAAATAATTATTAGGCACTGACAGGTATACATATTAAAACTGCACAAAGATATTTCCTTGTCAATGTTTAGCTCACCTCATATAACCTCAAATCATATGTGATTCTGAATTGAGATAGGGATGATTGATGATATTCATAATTAAATATTGTCCCAGTGACGGAGTTGGTGTAGCGATCTGAGCTCCAGACCACGGTCTAAATATGCCCCCTGGCGAATGGGGTTTGAGTCCCAGCTCGTCGGACTGTCTGTGCCCTTACTCTCTGTCTCCCCCTACTTGTTTCCCTGGCTTTGCTTTCTCCTGTCCTAACAAAAATAATAATAATACAAAAATATATATTCATCCCAGTGCCTACAGAACCATTAGGCAAAAAATTCCAACTGTTATGTAAGGATAGTGAACATATGAAGCCATTCATTATTACAAAAGTTGTTTGGCTCCTTTGTAACTCATACTAATAACAGAAATCACCCAAATTGACCTGATCAAAATTAAACATACCCATGAATGTTTGGCCTTGTTACAGACACACAAGGTGACACACACAGGATAAAATGGCAATTAAAGCTTCCTTTCTCACACCTGTGGCATTTTAAATAGCAATTAGTGTCTGTGTTTAAATAGTCAGAGTTTGTTAGCTCTCACATGTACCGAGCAGGCGAAATAAAAAAACTGCCGAAAGAATTGTATGGGATGCAAAAGAAATACCCACAGGTAACCTCTGGATACATACAAGCTGCTCTGGAAAGAGATTTTTGCGGTTGTTTCAAGGATCCCAATATGACAATACTTTAACAAAATGAGCTGCATGGTTGAGTTGCCAGAAAGAAGCCTTTACTGCGCCAGTGCTAAAAAACACCCTGGTTACTATATGCCCGACAACAACTTGACACATCTCACAGATGAATGCAGCATGTTACTGGCAGACAATTAGCATTCTTCTGCATGAAAGCTGCACATGGGTCGCTCTTGGACTTTTCAGCTCGATAATATCCCTAAAAGCACCAAGTTGACCCTCCAGTGGTTACAGCAGAAAAAGGGGAAGGTGCTGGAGTGGCCATCACAGTTTCCTGACCTTAATATCATCGAGCCACTCTGGGGAGATCTCAAACGTGTGGTTCATGCAAGACAACCAAAGACTTTGCATGACCTGGAGGCATTTTGCCAGGACAAATTTGGGGTTTCATAGACAACTATCACAAACGACTGCACGCTGTCATTGATGCTAAAGGTGGCAATACAAGTGTATTAAGAACTCAGGGTATGCAGACTTTTGAACATGGGTCATTTCATTATTTTATTTGTTGCCATGTTTTGTTTTATGATTGTGCAATTCTGTTATGACCTACAGTAAAAAAAAATCGAACAAAAATGGTACATCTATTACCACTTATCCAGGGCTATGCGAAAGTTTGAGCACAACTGTATGTGTCAATTTTCACATTGTAAATAAACATATACTGTTTACCCTTCTAAACAAGCTTTTCAGATACCAATTACTCATCCAGCAGTAGCTGGGCATTGGCCCAGTCACCCAGAGGTTGAATGGACCCCGTTGGGGGTCTCTGTCAGACACTCCACGCATGGCGCTAAAGAGCAAGGTGTAATTGGTAAGTCGGTCCCTGAAAGATTGACATGATGCTGGGCAGAGAAGGCCTTTCAAACTAGTCAAACTAGCCTAGTCAAACTAGTCAGGCTACCATACTAACTTTCATAAACACAACTTGAAACACAATTCTTATGAACAAAGTTGCAAAGAATTGTAGCTAATTAGCACATGTAGCTAATTAAAGGTTTTTAAGTTTTTGAACAGGCACTTAGTGGACACCAAAAAAGCAAAGCAAATTGAGAAATCTTTGTTGCAGACCCTTTTGTGCATCTGTTTAACACTGCAGTCATGACTCAAGAACTACTGGTTTTACCACCAGTATTCAGCTACCTCAGTCAGTAATCCTCTTTAATTCAATGTGCAGTCGCTAATAAAACTAGCTAGACAGGACTTGAGCATACAGTATGTCTGAACATGAACTAGCCTGGAGTTATATACACTCACCAACCACTTTGTTGGGTACACCTTGCTAGTGCCGTGTTGGACCCCCATTCACCTTCAGAACTGCCTTGATTCTATATGGCATAGATTCAACAAGGTGCTGGAAATATTCCTCAGAGATTGTGGTCTATATTGACTTTATTGCATCATAAAGTTGCTCCAGAAATTGCGTGTGTGCGTTATCCTGCTGGAAGTAGCCATTAAAAGATGGGTACACTGTGGTCATTATGGGATGGACACAGCGGTGTAACACAAGATCCTTGGCCCTATGCATAGGCAGTCCTGATGGGCCCCCATGTTCCTCAACCCCAATATATTCCAGACTTTTCAAGGGCCCTCTCTCCCCTTTGGGCCCTCAAAATCAGTATTGGTTTACCCCCAGTCCGACGCCCTTGGATGGACATAGTAAGCAACAACACACAGGTAGGCTGTAGCATTCAAATGACGATCAGTTATTAGGAAGGGGCCCAAAGTAGCCATTAACACCTATTCAACTGCTCGTTATTGCAAATATCTAATCAGCCAATCGCGGGGAGCAGGTCAATGCATGAGGCATGTAAACATGGTTAAGACAATTTGCTGAAGTTCAAACCAAGCATCTGAATGGGGAAGAAAGGTGATTTAAATGACTTTGAACTTGGCATGGTTGTTGGTGCCAGACGGCTGGTTTAAGTATTTCAGAAAGTGATTATCTACTGGGATTATCCCACACAACCATCTCTAGGGTTTATAGTCAGAAACAGAAAAAAATTGCCAGTGAGTGGCCACCATAATGTGTCACAAAGCTCACATCATCTCAAACTTGTGTCTTGAACGTGACAATGATTTCGCTGTACTCAAATGGCCTCCACAGTCACCAGATCTCAATCCAAATGCTTTTAATACATTTTGTTCTATAATACCTGTTGCTGTTTCAATAAAAATAGCCAGAGGTTTCTGTGTCTTCCTTAATTTACTGTCCACTGTGTTATGCATAGTACTGCTCCCTTCAAAAAAACATATACTAAAATTGTACTGTATTATATTTACAAAGTAAAATCCTTTTACGTCAGAACTACAGTATACTGCCCTGCAAAGGCAAACAGCCTTAGCTTCTGTTTTGGTCACAAATTAGTTTTTGTCATTTTCTGAACATTAAAGATCTGCTTTATCATATGGACAAGCATATTTATAGAAAATACTGGGTTGTCTGTGCCACATTTCCAATATTTTGCCTTTGTGGGGCAGTATAATGTAGCTGTCTCCCTTTTTACTGTCTATTATTCTTCATTTCGTGATGTGTTAGTCTTATTGATGAAAGCTTAACATTTCCAACTACTTATGTTAAAGTACGTATAAAAGATACCTCATCTCAGAATATTAAAATATATATTTTAATGATTATTTTATTCTTAGTGAGCTAGCTCCATGATGCTAGCTTGATCACACTTACACATTTTAATGACTTTTGTCCAACCTCTTTTGGTCCAACCTCTCAGCTTGTTACATTGTTGTGCTGGTTTATTTTTCTACATAACTTTGTAATAATAAAAAAAACATACTGAAAATTCTTGTTATAAAACGGGGTATATATTGAACCAGATATTACTGTTAAACTTTTCAATTTTCTTTTTTTTCACAAAATAGTCCTCCATAACATTTTCCTGTGAATATTATGATGATAGTGGCTGAGCTTTACCAATATAATTTTCTAATAGCATAACTATAACATAATAATTTACTACTTATTATGGTAATATACAGTAAAAAATTTTTTTGTCTAAAATACACTTTGATGTTTTGGATGGTCAAGGTTCAGAATAGTAAAAATTTCCCACATAAAATGCATTATACACACATACCAAACAAAAAAGAACTTCAACTGCTCATATAGTATTTCCAGTGGTTTAATGGAACTATGGAAAGTAACGCCTACTACCTTTATACCAGATAACACTACTGTCTCCTGCCCAATTGGAAACAGGAAGCCCTCTCTTTATGCGCCCATGGAAAAGAGCATCTAACCTTTCCATCTGGTTAAGGGCCTACCAATGAACTGTGGTCATTACACCTGCCCTAGGTCAGCGTGCACATGAACACTTTGACCCAAGGGTAGACAAATATAGCAGAACAGACATTTAACCTGCTATCTGGTGATAAAGAATAAACCCAGAAATAAGCAATAAACAGTGATATTTCCACTGTTTTTATAGATCTGTCAAAATACAATACATTATGAAATGGGGAGGAACACTCATTTTGGTCACATTTCTTTGATGAATGCTGTAAAATGGAGTTCAAACTAATAAAAAAGCAGTTGGCTTTGTCCTGCTTTTCTAATGCAAGCCAACTAAATAAATATGTAGCTAGAACACCTTTTGGTTACACATTATTAAGAAAGTCAGTCTGTAGAACATTTCAATTAACTATCTAATACCAAAAACCTTAAAAGTTACCTTATCCCTCACTTTAACCATTTCCCTAACCCTTAGCTTAACCCTAATTCTAAACCTAACCCTAAGCTTAGCAATCATTAAATTCCTTTTTTTTTTCAAATAATTTGTTATAGTATACATATAGGTAGAGCATCTACAGATACTAATTTTGAAAATCCAAATAAAGTGTAACCCAATTCTTATAGCGATAGATTGACTGCAGTACCTCAGCTTTGCACTTACACTGCCTCGATTGCAGGACATTTCCATAAGCCATGATACCATTACAGCAAATATAATAATGAGAGTTATGGCTAGATGTTCTGGTACTTTGTGCGGGCTTGCCCAGATGGAAGATGTGTGAGTCATGCTGAATTATAAATGCTGTTCTGGGCTTTTTTGTTACTTTTTTACTTCAGGTGTGTTAGAACAATGAACAATTTACACTCTTTTAGAAACGCCTTATACCCATTATGCTTTATTGAGATATTCCGATAGTTGGACTCAATGTACAAACCAACGTTTAGGACTGTTTGAAAACCTGCATGGTAGTGTACATCTATTGTCACGTTTTTAAGTGCGTGAATAAACCAACTGAAGGAAAACGCCCAAATACACCCTAAAGCATCTTTGGTTGTTCCCAGGTAGACTTGAATACTGCTGCTAAATAACAGGTTTCTCTCTTGGCGTGGCCCTCATCAGCCTGCTCTCTCTTCAAAGGTGAGGCTGGCCCTTGCTGAGCCAGGTTCGTCCAGGCAACATCTACCTCTGGACCTCCTGTGGAGCTTCCAGGGACCTGCCCATGTTTACCTCCCTGTCTATCCAGTGGACAGTTTAAAGGGTCTCTAATCTGATGTGTCTCCAATGGAATTTTTTTTATAGCTTTTAGACTACATCATGGTGTCAATAAATTGTCAGAGTTGTTAAAACCACAGTTGACATGTGGCTATTCATATTGAAATTAGGTTCACTGATCACTCAACAGTATTCCCAATTGATATTGCCAATGCTTCACACTATGTCAACTGACTTTTGCTAGTAAATCACCAGAGAAAATATACTATACTAAAAAAAGCACACAACTGCACTGAACAAAATGTTTGCAGCAAATCAAATATAAATTAAATATTAAACAGTAAATTTACCATAAGTGATCCAAAATACCTGCGGCTGCCTGGGTAAGTGGCTTCAATAATTCAGCGGGTAAGTAAATTACAGGCCAGAGTGTTTGGTGTTGCCATGGGCCACAAGCTAAGGGGCTAGCTACCTGTCCACAGGTAAGGTGTGTTTGTCCAGGTAGACGAGTCCCCTGTAGTGACTGATGGGGTGGTGCTGTGAGCGCAGGCCTGGGGCAGTGAAGAGGAGAGGCAGGGCCGAGAGGGGAGATGCCTGCTGGGGGTCATAAGGAGCCTTCCACCCCTCTCTGCAGGGTCCTTTACTGTCGTAGTGACCCCCTGTAGACCACCAGACCTGCCTGGATGCCTCCACAGACACTCACCGGTGAGTCTCTCTCAAACACTCATTAATACCTGTCTAAAGGGAAACTTCAGAAATGTACATGGATTCATCGTGTTAATTAATGTACTTTTAATATTATCATATTTTTTTAATTTCTTACAATTATTATCTTCTGGTGTTATACAAAAAATACATGTTCTGATTTTCAGAATTATGTTGCTTGATACAGATTGTGTCAAATGTCCGTCTAATTTAATTAGACATTCCTAGGTAAGTTTTAATTGCTATACTAAATGTGTTTAATAACGTGTTTTAATTATCATAACCCATTTAGTGATCACAGCATGGAATGTGTCACCAAAGCAAACTGATGTTGTCGTAGTGTTCAGTGTTAACTGTCAAGCATTCTCGTTTATTTTTTTAATTGCAGCATAATTGTACAGATCTCAGATATTCCTCTTGGGAAGCTATAATAACATTTTTTCTTTTAAATAAATAACATGCTCTCTACAGTGCCATGCAAACATTGTTGAAGTTTTGTACTTATGATAAGAGTTCAGAGGAAAATAAATCAGTTAATTACAGTAGTGCCAGATTCCTGCAGCATTCCTGGCAATGAGGATATGTTTCCATGACTGAGTTTCAAATGCGACACATTTTGTTTAAAGTACCAAAATAACACAATTACCAATGTTCCAGTGTAGTAGATGGAAACGTAGGGGGTAAAAACAACAGTAAGTTTTACAACTAACGGAGCATCAGAAATGTCCCTTTGATGCTACTAGTACATGCCAAGTATGAATCAAAGTCATATGATAAAGGAAATATAATTCTATTAAGACCATATTGATATTTTGAAATAGGATACAAAATATATTTATTGTCACACACTGTCTAAATTAAGTGCTTTGAAATAAGCTGCCACCAAAAATCTTAACTTAGTTCAGCATTTAATCAAAATGTTTCTTTTGTAAATGTTAGGAATCAGTAAAAGGCAATTTTAACCTGACTCTTTGATTTCCATACTTGCTCTTAGCTCAAAATAATGATTATCTGAAAATAATTTGCACAATTATTTACTGAAGATGTTTTATGCAACAACAATAAGTAGTCGGGAGACTGCGTCAATCTGGTCCAGAACAATGTGTTCATTAATGTAATGAAAAAAAGACCAAAAAGGGCAGTTGAAGCCACGATGAGGCTGAAAACTCTGAAAAAACAATTCTAAATATAGACATACACGTCTGGCAGAGCAATGCCAGATAAGGTACCCAGTGTCTGGTGGGGTCAATGGTGTTTTATAGCCTTCTATAATTGTATATATGAAATTTTATTTCACATTTATTTAACCAGATAGGCAGTTTGAGAACAGATTCTCATTTGCAACAACAACCTGGCCAAGGTAACGCAAAAGGTGCAAGACAACATAACAATCCACATGAAGTTCCACAGAATTACAAAATATAGACTGCAGGATACACAGACTATAGGGTAGGAATTAAATATAGACTGCAGGATACACAGACTATAGGGTAGGAATTAAATATAGAATGCAGGATACACAGACTACACTCTTAAAAATAAAGGTGCCAGGAAAAACCAAAACTGGGGTTTCACAGA
>JACXGM010000576.1:42324-59287 GCA_016801145.1 Umbra pygmaea
CACACACACACGCACACACACACGCACACACACACGCACACACACACGCACACACAATTGTTTACTAATCAATTGAACTGAACAATTTGCTTGCCTATCTGTTTGACCGACAGTTTTATTCATTACTGAGATAGCTTAGACTTGGAATTAAGTTGTTTCAATATATATATATAAAAATAGCTTGGATGTAGTAAACTACGTTTGCCATGTTTCTGTAGCTTGCTACCTTTCCCTGGGGGGAGCTTCAGTGTAGTGAAGCTTCATTTAATGTAGAATAACTGTACAGTACCTTCCACCCCCTGATTTAGACTAGTGAAAAGACAAGGCTATATATACGTTGTACATTCATATCATTCAGAAATATAGCACAAAGTGTTTGTTGTGTTACATACTACAGTAAATGTATGAAAACAGAAAGTCTGTAATATTGCAAAAATTTACATGTATTGCTATGTATTTGTGACAGCCGAAATTAAATAATTAAAATGTAATTAAATAATTAAATAGAATGGCAATATCAACTGAAAAATATTGCATGAAATTATGTAACACTGATTAGTTTTTTCACAATTAAAGATGTTTTGCTAAATCCTTTAGGCCTCTAGGGGCTAAAATCTGTGTATAATGTCACTGTCCAGCTAAAATGGGTCCCCGCTTGGTACTCTCTTTCTCTAAGATGTCTAGGTTACAGTAGTACTTTCTCTCTATTTCCACTATGTCTAGATGTTGGGCCCACCCTGAATCCAAATTGGACATCCCTGTGCATCACTGTGCAGCACTCCTTCAGAAGATACTACTGTTTTGAAATGAAATCCTGTGATTTATTTAAAAGTTAAAAGATTACATACTTATTATTGGAGAAAGGAAACTTGAGTCAATAAACATAGACCGCCCTTCAATTTCCCGCCTTGAAGTTTGATTGACAGTTCTGCCACTTTAGCAAACCAAATGTCACACACTTTGGTGGAGGTAGCACAAATTGTTACAGCGGATGCAAGGGATTTGGGATCAATGAATCTGATTATCTACCTTGCCATGTCGCTCTCCAGCGATTCCTTGTGTGCCGATTAAGTGCCTGTTATGTTCAATCACGGAAGTATAATTAGTAAGTGTAATCATCCAACACTTGAGCTGACTAAAGGCTTCTGTTTTGGACAAGTAGTGTAAAAATTATCGTCTGCTTTGGCAACATGTGGTTGGATGAACCATGTGAGCGCTCTTTACCCTCCAGCATCTGTCTGAGTTGCAGAGCTGCCGACACTAAAATTCAATAAATAAATTATCAGAGGCTGGCATTTACATGAATTAATTAAAGTTTTTTGTGTGAATTTTTCCAGATTTTCCAAAAATTTCCTTCCCAATTCCCACTAACCCTGCCTTTTCGACAGTTCTGCAACACCTTGGACAGATCTGTGGAATGACAAGCGGTGCGCACGTAGTTCATCCATCTACATGTCACCCGCAACTGAATTTACAGGGGCCCGATCTGAACACGAGGAGTTGCTGTAGAGAGACGTGACATGATAGATAATCTAACCCAATCCCGGTCAGCGTTATTCCAATTTGGACTGCCTCGTGCAAGAGGCCCGGGGAAAGTCAGAGAACCCATAGTCAGGCTCGAACCACTGACAATCAAGATGTAGAATGTCCTGCAATGCAGTGATTTAGCCCACTATGCCTCGATTAATTAAATTGTATATGAATACCTAATTGAAGAAGCATGCTAGGTGTCAATAGAAGTTGACCCCCTGCCTGGGGAATCATGGTTCTTATCTGTACCATCTCTCTTCCTGAGCCCCATAGTGTCTGTCATCTAGTAGTGACTAATTATACAGTAGAGCCGGACCAGGCAGGTGAGGTGAGGCAGGTAGCTTTGGTCTCAACACTTCAGAGGGTGTAAAATCTGACCTATGAGCCCTGTCTGTCAATCTGGCTGACCCTTAGTTTACACTGGTCACCCTGCAGCCCCCAGGCTCACGCCACATACTGCTCATACCGGGTAGAGCATTACTGCTCAATGCAGTCTTTGTTAGTTAATAGAAAAAAACATTGTTATTTAATGCAAACATATAGTTTGTGACAATGGTCTGAAATATACATTACAATGGGATGAAAGTAGAATGCCATTTAACCAGTACAGCTCTACCTTCTGTGCTCTTGCAATTGGCAGGCTATAATTACACACTTTCATAGATCACATGTGATCCAAATTTACTCTAATCAAGACAGGTGTCCCTATACAGGTATGTTGACACATTTCTCTACAGAGGTTTGTCATTTCTACAAACCTAGAAATATTCCTGTCACGCTGTGGGTTCGGTTGTAGATGTTTAGGAGGCAGAATGCAGGAGTGTTGCCATGAGGTTGTTTATTAGACACTGCAGAGTAACATAGAGGAGCTGGCGAATACATCGTCACATGCTGAGAATGTCCATAATCACCTACTACACAATGATCGTGGTGCAGGCACAATGGCAATCATAGTACATTACAGAATGCAACTTAACCAATATACACGTTACGACATTAATATGTGGTGATGACACTAAATATGATATGCTGGAGACTCTACTCAACCGCCCCTCTGCTGTCTCTCTTTCGAACACAGGCGACATGGAACATCCACACGGTAACAGGTAACAATAACACACAACATGAAACAAGCAGAAGGGTACATATATAGGGACACTGATTAATAACAGGGATCAGCTGTGGTATGGGGTGCGTTCACAAAGACAAAAGACAATATGTGCAATGGGATATATATGTAATGTCCATGGCTGACCACAGGTGGTAGAAACCCAACCTGTGGCGAGTCCCATCCATTCGTGACACTTCTGTTCAAAAGTTACCAGGCATTTTAATTTCCTTGTCTCAAGTGCTTGTCATTTGAACCTTTTCATGAATATGTCCCCAAATTGAAAAAGGGCTCTATCCATAATAGGTTTGTTAACAGCCCATGGTCTTATGTTAACCTAGACCTATTTATTATATCCTAAACAAAACCAGTTTCATATTGGATTTATCACCATAACTCAAAATAACCCCCCTGATTTAAGAATTAAAGCAGAATTGCAATAGTCTTAAACAGGAAAAATGACAAAATTCTATAATTTTTAAAATGTTCCTAAATCACTTGAAGTAATTATTTGATTGTCTCTAGCATTAGGTAGCTCTCTCACTCAGGGAGAGCAGGGTCGAGCTAGCGCGAACGCTATGGCATAAGGTGATATGGCAGCTGTGCAGATAAATGTGCTTGCTACAACTTGAACTAACAAGTTGTGAAATAACAACCATTTGCATGAAAAACAAATGTTCGTCCACTAAGACAACCCTGAAGTCAGGAAGCCCAGTTCCTTCAGGTACATAACATATACATGTTGTATAATAAAAGTCAGTTGCATAGTTTAACATGTACCTTTTCTTACATCCCTGCCAA
This sequence comes from Umbra pygmaea, assembly GCA_016801145.1. Taxonomy (NCBI): domain Eukaryota; kingdom Metazoa; phylum Chordata; class Actinopteri; order Esociformes; family Umbridae; genus Umbra; species Umbra pygmaea. The sequence goes on from JACXGM010000576.1 coordinate 45,764, forward strand.
CTAGGAGGAAACATTAGCTGTACAATAATATATTCTCAATCAGGGAGGATATCAGATTAAAACTAAAATGACTTGTATTTTTGTGAATCTGCAATATAATTGCATTGGAGCAGTGGTTTGTAATGAAATGTGCACCTGTAAGTCAATGAATACGGGCAATATATTTTGGAAAGTTTACAGAGTGAATCCAAAACCAGCTAAGTAATTTAAACCAATTTGGGAAACATTATTTTCACCTTGTTGTCATTTGAGCAAGGACATTGCAGGGAGTTATACGTTATTCCAAAAAGATGGAAGTAACACTACCAGTGCTTAAAGTGCAATTTAAATCGATTTAAAAAATATTTTAAATTAAGAAAATGTGTCATATAAATATAACATAGAATTGATATTTTACACATCAAGAGTTAAAATGTTTTACTATAATAATTTCCTAATTTCCTCCTCTGGTCTCCTTTGCCTCCCGGATCAACTGACTCACCACTCCTGGTGAGTCAGTTGATCCGGGAGTCAAAGGAGACCAAAGGAGATCTCGCCGTACTCTGGCCGGATCTTACCAAGGCCTACAGGTCTATTCCCTACAAGCTGGTCAAAGAAGCACTGAGAAGACATCATGTGCCAGAGATGATCCGTAACCTCATTCTGGACTACTACAACAGGTTCAGATTGAGAGTTTCATCAGGAATGGCAACATATGCCTGGCAACGGCAATATAGGCTGCAAAATCTGGTTAACACTCTTCGCTCTAGCCTTTAACATGATCTTCAAATCAGCAAGCAGGGATCGAATGTAGAGGCCCCATGTCTATATCTGGTACTCGGCAGCCACCCATAAGTTTTGGGGTGCAGATGGCTTCTTCAGGGGCTTCAACGTCTCATCTTATGGGAAAGGATGAGTTTCAAGCCAGCCAAGTCCATGTCCCTGGTCTTAAAGAAAAGCAAAAGTGGCCGACCGGTTCTGATTTACATTTGAGGGGTCACAAATTCCATCAGTAACATAAAGATCAGTCAGAGCTTGGGGAAGGTCTTCGATAGCTCCCTGAAGGACACAATTGCTCTCCAACAAACCAGGAACAACATGACGAATTGGCTCATCGGGACTTCCAGGAAAGGCTTCTCTGGGCCCTACTCATATACGAGATACCCATGACAATGGTAGAAGCACTGGAGAAAACCATCAGTCAGTTCCTCAGGAGGTGGTTAGGGATTCCATGGTGCCTAAGTAACATCAGCTTCCCATCAGCAGTTTGTCCGAGGAGTACAAGTTCACACGTGCCCGGGAGGTCTTGATGTACAGAGATTTCTCTGATGCCGAAGTCTCCTCAGCTGGAATCCTTGTTAAGACAGGAAGGAAGTGGCGGGCACAGGAAGCGGTGGGCAGAGCGGAGGCACGGCTGAGGTGCAGTGTCTTGGTTGGCAATGTGGCGGTGGGACTTGCAGGCCTGGGAAGTTTTCCTAAGCCTCGCTATGACAAAGCAAGTGGGAGAGAGAAGTGTCAGTTTGTGGAGAACGAGGTATGGGCAGAGGTGGAGGAAGATCGCCTGACCAAGATGGTCGATATGCAACTGTAAGGTGCCTGGACTAAGTGGGAGAATGCCGATCAGTGCAAGATCACCTGAGCAGAGTTGTGGAGCTCTGAGCCACTGTGCATCAAGTTTCTCATCAGTTTGGTGTATGACCTTCTACCTTTGGTGTACAACCATATACCTGATGACGTGTCCAAGTAGCACCAGACGGTGTATGTTAGAACAAAAAAAAGTTAGAACTAAGCTCAATGGAATTTCTTAATGAATGACACATGTGGGCAAAACTACACAACAGTGATTCTTGATAAAGCTGGCTCCTACTGGAGTCATCATCAGCTCTGGTTAAACTGCACTGACGGCCTGGCCCCTCCTAGGCAGTAGGCATAGCCCATCGCGTTTGTACGGAATACAAATAAACAAACACCATATTTGTATAACTTATTTTCATGAGCAAGGTATGTGTATAGCAAACTAGAGCTACTTTACCAATTTCTAAACTATATTGTTTTTAAATCCCACAAGCTTGAAGCAGCAAGCTGTTAACTAACTTACTCTATTGGCAGTGCACAAAATGGCTTATATTGTAATCTAATATTAATGCAGATTCAGCAACTGGATAGTTTATTCTTCGACACAAATGTGTTAAGAAACATATTTGGGGAATTGCTACTGTGTAATATGTACTTCCATGTTGGTATAATTTGTGCACGCCACCATTTTGTTTGTTTTTGCCATCCCTCTAGACTTCACTAAATAGCTAAACCTTTCCTCAAATCATTTAGAATGGGAAAATGAATCGCTTAAAAACTGCAGTAAAAAACTACTGGTGGACTGACATTTTTAGTATTATTGGATTTGTTTTAAGTCAGCAGAGTGAGTCTGAGCAGAAAAGGTGAACACATTTTGCCCCATAGTTACATATACTTTCTTTTTAATCCTCATTCCTCATTGATACGTATCAAAGTAGTTCCGTGGAGTTATACACTGTATCAATTAGCTTACGACATTGGTAAACGTGTATTCATATTCTAAGTTGAGCTTTATGCATTGTAGTAGAAATGTGCACCGTACATTGAAGCGATTCATGCGACGGGCGGTTTCACCATAAAATGATGGCGATAGGAAATCAGAGGTTACAGTATGATATGGTATTAATCCCAATATATTATTAATTAGGTCTTTGCTGATTTATTTTTAGGATAGTGTAGAGCATTGAGTGAGAAACCTTCGAGTGACCATCAACTTGTTGAACTACTGACCTTGACTGTGGTTAGAAACCGTGTAAGTGTATAGGCCTTAAACTGTATAATACTTATATTTGATGATAGGCTACTTTACTGTAACATCCCACATTATCATGAAATTAGTCTAAAATGTGACTTGAGAAACGACAGTTCTTGCATTTATTCGAAACCAAGTCAAGCACAGCCTAGCATACACAGTCCTACTGGCTGAGAGAGCCCACCTTATACAGCTGAATAGATTTGGTATGTGAACAGAAAGTGACACTGCCCTTTTAAGCAAATACATTAGCATTGCTAAGAGCCAGAGTGGAATTACTTTTCATCAAAGATAACAATCTGAGAATGTAAGTTTACTGATTTGAAAGTAAATGTACTCAAATGTAAGTACAGTATTCAAAGTATCTGGCTGCATCTTAGTAGTGGGCATAGATGTTTTGAAACATGTAAACACAAGGTCCTAATCTGATTCATGTAGTAGACAGCTGACATTGGTGGACAAATACGAAGATAAAATATGAGAAATAACACTTTATTAAATCATGAAAAAAAGAGCTACAAGATAGTACACATGTGTTGGCAGGTCATGTACATACATTGTAAAGCAACCTACAGCATGTATTGTATCTGCACATTAGCCTGAACTATGTCTACAAACTTGTGCTAAATGTTTTCCTTGAATGTACACCAACACAAACATTCCCTCTTTGATGTCATTAATAGGCCTGGCCCTCTTCTGCTAAGCCAAGCTGACAGACTGACACTCAGATATTCACTGCAGACAGGATGAGAGAGGGTGTGTGGTTCTGCATACGGGCATATGTGCAAGGACCGGGGTTTGGTAAAGATTTAATAGAGTCCAAAGGTCTCAGCTGAGACGGAAAAGGGTGGCCCCCGTTTCCATGTAGTGAATCGTTCCACGCATAGCCAGAAAGAGCCTCTCCCATCTCATAATACCGATATCTGAAATTGTACTCCTAAATAAGTACTGGAACAGTCCTTTATCAAAGACCACATTAGATGTAACAAGGAGAGATTTTGGTTTGAGCTGTTAACCATAATATTTCACAGGCATTTCAAATATGTGATAACAAAACATTACTAACACAGTGGAATACAAAGTAATATCACAACCATTTTCTGGCACCAACAGGGAGAGCTAGAAAAATTGGGAACCCCCTGGTTTCTGACCCCTTGGGTGGCTTTATCAACACTTGATGCAAAGGTAGAGCAGAAGCAACCGCAAAGTAGCCCCCTGCAGCCATGCGTTACATAGTTAAAGATCTGAAGTTAACTGATGGAGACATGTAGGCTAACAGAAAGGAAACTGGTCCCCTAGCGGCAAGCAGGCGACCGGGCGGGCATGAGAGGAAATGCCTCTGTTCTGGAGGCCATTAGCTGGTGGCCCATTAGGGCTGCATGAACTACAGCCAAGAACATGACGATCCACCACTTCCTCCGACCTGTCGGTCCTCACACAGACCGCTCCTGAGGCTGAAAGAGTTCCGCAGAAGTGCTTAGTAGTGAAACATTTGTGTAAGCTCGCGAGAGCAGGCTGGCTTGCCATGCGTGACTAGGGTTAAAAGAAAGAAGGACATTCATGCTTAGTATATTGACTGGCCTGAATGTGGAACTTGGGTGGCTATGCCCATCACTCTTAAGACCTGTTCGCTGAATTACTGTATACAGAACATCTGTGTGTGCACTCCCAATGTGGTTCCCCCCAAATTTACACAACTAAAAGTATTTGTTAAGATCAGATGACATTATTTGTAGAAAGGATCCTATTCAAACACTCTGTAGTCATAAGTTATTCTGTTCAAACAGATCTAAACAGTTCATTAGAGGCCCCTTTGAACTGGTAAGGGTGATCAAGTTCCAGATTTGCCACAAGTGCCCAGGTAGACCTATGTCCTCGGGCAAGCAAATGCATGAGAATGAGGAATACATAGGAGTTAGCAATTATATTTTTAAGCTTGAAGTCGAGCCAGCTTTATGGGAGTTTCTTGCTTGGCACCGTGCCGAGGTGTGGTTCTCTTGGCATACTGATAATGGCCACGCATGTGCTGTACCATTAATCATCTAATAGTTAGTTATTATTACATTTGTATGAATGCAAGGCATTACTTGAATGTGCACATGTTAAAGAGTGTGACCATCCTCCTTGTAAAGTATGTGATACCATGTTGAATTGTAATATGAGCGAACATGTCCTATTGTACATTGATGATTTAATCCTGGAATGCATAGTATGTTGTCAAAATGTGTATAATCCATAAATAAAATCACCAATTATACCTCAGTTAGCCATGAAATTACAAGTTTGAAATGAAGTGATTTTGATGACATGGGGCACACATCAAAATACACTCAACAGAGAACCCTGAGTTGAAAAAACCTTAAGATAAAAGACCATTGCCACACAGTTCATTATTCCTTGTCAACCGTGCTTGGTTGCTAGGTTGTAAGTTACTCAGTCTTAACTCAATTGTATTGACACTGTGACACATAGCATGGAAACCTAAGGTTGCACAACCTCATTGTTCATAACCCATACACACTTCTACACTATTGTCCTGTCCCTGGCCGGTCCATTGTAAAACAACTGCGGGGAGACTGGGGTGAAGAGTAGAGATTATTTTAGCTAACCCAACCAGATGATTACACAGTTAGCTCAGCTAACCCAAACACGTGAATATGAGGGTAGCATCTCTAACACAACCAGGTGACTACACACTTAGCCTAGCTGAACCAACCACGACTACACAGTTAGCTTAGCTGACCCAAACACATTACTACACAGTTAGCCCCACCACGCAGCAGGATCTCACAGAATTCCGTGAAATATACATGTAACCTTAACTTCAAAATCCATGGCAGTTTCACCGAATCGCAGAAGATTCTGTGAATTAAAGTAGGACCCTGAACTTCAAAATCCGTGGCAGTTTTACAGAATCACATGATGACGTAGCAGAGTGTAAATAGCATAGACGTGTTGCAGACGTGTTGCAAATGTGCTTTTTCATCGTAAATGTATTAACGTAATCCACATTACATGGAGTTAACAGCAAGGTTTCTGAGTGGTTAAGGTTAGAGTAAGGGTTTGGGTAGGGCTTAGATCAAGTTAACAGCATGGTTTCTGAGTGGTTAAGGTTAGGGTAAGGGTTTGGGTAAGGCTTAGATCGAGTTAACAGCAAACTCTCACTAAATTCAGTAATATGAACACTCCATCACTTCCGTATACCCATCGCGGAATCCGTGAAACTGCCACAGATTTTGAAGTTAAGGGTCTGTGTTAATTTCACTGAATTTACTGCCATTCCGTGAAACTGCCACGGCTTTTGGTCCATGTTCGTTTTCACGGAATTCTGTGAGATCAGGTTGCACCACATGATTACACTAACCCAAAATTCAGGGAACTACACAGTTAGCCTAGCTGACCCAACTACATGACTACACATTTAGCTTAGCTTACCCAACCAGAAGACAACACAGTTAGCTTCACAAACCCTAACAGGAGACTACGCAGTTAGCCTAGCTAAACCAAACACGACTTCAGAGTTATCTTAGCTAACCCGACCACATGACTACACACTAGCTAACCCAACCACATGACTACACAGTTAGCTTAGCTAAATGGACTACATGACTACATAGTTAGCCTTGGCTAACCCAACCACATAGCTACACACTGAGTGCAAGACATCGAGAGTGCATGTCAGCCAGACTAGGTGGAGCTCACAATGACTCATGGCAACCTGTACAAGCCCACAATTTTCCTTCGCTATCTCCATGCCAGTCATTTCTATGATGATAGATAGACTGTTTATCATGTGCAGGGCTCTACGTTGACCATTTGTACAAGGTGCAGCTAAGTTGAGATATATAGTTGCACAGAAAGACGTGTTGGTGCAAAATGATAAGAAAAAGGATAATAAAGCCAAAATCCTTAATGTTCATAGATATGTGCACATATATAAAAATATCAGTACATCCTATGTGGTGTAGATGCTAGCTGGTGTAGCAGGTCACCCAGAAAGTGGGGAGGCATCGACAGCAGGGATTTCATGGTTTTATCATGCAGTAGTGACACCCACTTGTAGCTCGGTTTGATGCAAAGTGACTGAGTTTGTCAGATTAGTGATTTTACAATAAGAGAGGCTTTGACGATGAGCATCGTCAATTGACTTTGAAGGTTAAACTAGGGCTTCGGTTTAATATTTATTTTCTTTATTTCTGTTGATTTCTTGTCTAATTTCAGGCTTATGAGTTATTAAATAAACAACAAACCTTTCATAAATGTGTTGTTTGTAAAAACATTGTTCTTTTTGCCTGTAGCTGCATTACCCATATTGTACAGTTATATTTTGCATCTTTGAAGCCCATATTATAATTGGTTTAATGTGTCCTTTGTTGACAAGTTCTACGTAGTTTTTGATTTCAGTTGGTCTGGCCTAACAGATAGAGAGAAGCCCGGTCTGATAGGGATGATTAATCAGATGTCTGTCCATTAAAAATGTACTAGTCCTTTGCAGAACACAATGAGTAGATTAACATCTCCAAATTTGTGTAGAGTCCTACATCGTCCAATATGTTTTTAGTCTTCATGAATGGTGTTTTTTATTTGTTAGAGATGTTTAAACAGTCAAGGTTGTAATTTAGTGTAATTCAGGTCTCAACTAAAAATAAGCATTCTTTTGATTTGTTTGCTATATGTTGAAAAGTGGATGGAAGTAACTCCTTTTAGCTATTTAGTGGAGTGTATACCTGTAATTAATAGCGTGACTTGAACCACTTACTTTAACTTTACAAACTTGAGTCATCATGCTCTAATCACTTGCCTTGCCTGTTTTGTTGGACAAGAACCATACAGTATGTTGGCCTTTCTTAAAATAGCTGCTACAATTTCATTCCGTATATTTTTTTAGCATGATAGCGCTATTGTTTTTGTAAAAAACAAATACATTTGTATTTTTCATCTAGATAAGCAAAAAAACTGCCTATTCCAGCGAAGGGCATGTCAAACAACCAACCAGAATGGAGAATCAATCTTCTGACAGCTATAACATATACAAGTTCACAGCTGTGCAAACCTGTTACAATAAGCCTCTGAATTATTGCTCCATTCCCCTCAGCAAAATGAACTTTGACTGTAAATAGAGGATTAAGAAACACAACAATTATTCACACATCAGAGCATCAATCACCCTGAAACCGCACTCCATTTTCATTGGGGTAGATTGTGTGCAGCTTTTTCAGTTACTAAATTTGTCACATGAGTTTCAGAAGCTTTCACTGAAATTATATTGAAGGCTTGTTTTTGTTTTTGAAAATATTTATATTATTTCTGATTATGACAGTGAGGTAATATAAACAGATAAATGACTTGCCTTATGAAATATACTGATGAGGATAGTGATAAATCTAACCTTAGCCTAAGCATCGAGTCTAAGCCAAGCCTTACCTCTAACGTAGCTTCAGTTATGCACACTGTTTCAACAAGACACATTATTCTTGCACCTTTGTGAAATGTGGACAGGTGGTGTCTGAGATATCCCAGTAGCTAGACCCAGGTCCCTGAGCATGTGTGCCAAATTGAATCGCTCTGTTGAATAGATTGTGATACAAACACATTTTATAGCGTCAAGATGAAGTTGATATGAAGGTTCTTGCATATATTTTAACAGTTTGCAATATGCATATTACATTTTGTTACAATTTCAATATCTACAACTAATTTGTATGCATTTATGTGACATGACATGACCTTTAGTTTTATCGGTCATCGTTGGCCATGTTTGTGCAGTGATTTAGTGCCAAATGAGACATATTTTTGTTGTTTTTCACAAAGTTATAAATGCTACAAAATCCATCGTCAGGGTTCAGGGATATTATTGGTAATTAATAGATTTTTTCTTAGTGAGAAGATGACTGGGTGATATGAGTGACCTTGCAAATGAAGCATTTATTAAACGGACTCCCCTTCTCCCCTTTCTCTAATCGTAATTTTGTAAATGATGAAGTTATATAGCAATATCCAACATTTACACAAGTCTCAAAATTGTGCCTGTGGGGGGGGTTTGTGACAGGTTTACTCTGCGTGTTGACGGATGGAGACAGAACCACAACTCCATCCATGACATCAATGTGGGAGTCAGTGCATAGTAAAAAGCGCACTGTCATGTTAAGTCATAGCCAATGGTCTTTGTGAGTCAGATTCACTCTCAGTTCACAGGAATGTTAATGATTTGTTCTCGCCATGTTACTCATTAAGGTGACTCCTTCATCAAGTTGAACAAACAAGTCAAGCTACATTTAATGCCTGATAGAACATGTGATTAGAGGTACACTGATTATCATGTCATATAACCCATAACTGGCATTGGACGTGTGTGCGCATGCGTTTGAGTACATGTGTTTGCTTACGTGTGTGTATGTGCACACGCATCATTGCAGAAAGTATGTGGCTTCCTTCCAGGGTTGCTCCGGCATGGGCCACAGCACGTATTGAAGGTCCCCTCAGGGACGTACTGCTAAAATGAAAAGAGGAAATTCAGGGTTTCACCACTGCGCAACTTCAAAGCCCTAAGATGGGACAGTAATTTACACGGAAGATATTTTTTGAATCCCCATCTTTCTCCGTCTTCCATCTATTTTCAACACAAATAAATACTTCTGTCACCACTGGTCTTTTACAGTTGCAGCCAGAAACAGAACGGTACACAATCAATGCATGCCAGACAAACGACTCCAAACACATCTACATGGAAATAGTACAGTTTGTGAATGTGAGAGCGGCTAGTTTGTTTGCCCTATGCTTTGATTCCTATCTCAGCTTTGTTTGGGTGTCCTGTGTCTTTTCTGTCCTCTCTCTTTTTTTGTGTGTGTGTGCGTGTGTGTGTGTGTGTGTGTGTGTGTGTGTGTGTGTGTGTGTGTGTGTGTGTGTGTGAGAGAGAGAGAGAGAGAGAGAGTTTTGTATTCCATCAAATGGAGCCTATGTGGCGGCTGAAGCGGATACCATAATCTCATTATTGCCAATGACTGATCCAATAGCTCATAAACAACATGATGTGATAAGGACCTGCAGACGTGACAACGCATCCCCCAGGACTGCTATCACACACGCACACACACATAAAGAAATGTCATAGCATAATAGCATAACAGCACTTAATAAGTAACACTGAATTTCAAACCAATTGCCGACAGACATTTTGCATCTTGCTTTCCCTGCCATTCAATTTGAGGATGACTAACTGCCAATATCAGGCAAATGATCAGGTGATCTGGACTTCTAGGAAGATTGGCTAGGAAACACAGTGAGAATTAATATGGGAGCATGGATTTTGTTTCATAAAAAATACTTTTAATCCTTAAAAGCAACATCTCTGATACAGAAACAATAATCTTGGTTCAGCTTTCTCTCATACAAGATCAAGTTAAGTTGTAATGGAATAGAATGCAATCAACCTTTTCCAGTGGAATTTCTGAATACATCATAAGGCTTACAGTACAATATAAGGATAATGTACGTACAGTTCACAAATACCTGTCTGGCATATAAACATTTTCTAACACTAAAGATTTATAAGAACAGGATTTTGTGGCACTGTCAACACTGTATCTGTCTAAGGGGTTTTGTGGACTAAAATGAAACATAAATGATCAACAGCTTTAACCTAACATGAACTGACATTAAATGAATGCAAAGCTGGCAAACTGTTTATTTATTTGACAGATCATTCCCTTATTTGTAAGTAAAGTTTAGCAACCTGATTTTGCGTCAGACATCCGGCCTGCTGTGTAATCCCAACAGTCCCATAGTCAACAGATGGGAGACACTTAGGCAAACAAGGTTTCCTATGATACCGGAGCAATTATACTATAAAGTAGAACATCTGATAACAATGTTGTTCTTGTACATTTCTATGCTGCTGTTGCAAAACAGCATGCCAATATGAAACAGTCATTTTTTTTATTAAGGTTTTAACCTTGATCAAAATATTATGATTTCATTCAAATTTGTTCATTTTACATTAGATTATATGTTTTGTTATGGCCAGATTAGGTGCGTTTAGTTTTTTTCTACATAAGTGAAAAACACTGCCTCCCAGTGGAAATTTTATGTACACCATTCTCATAGTGCCACAGCTTTGATGGGTGCTGCCAGAACGTTGCAAAATAGTCACAAAAAAGTAACCAAAAACGAAAACATGTTTAGGCCACCAGAGGCAATGATTACACCATCAATACATTTTAATTGTGATTATAACAACTTTTTCCATTTCAGCAGTATGTATTATCAGATTTATTTTTCTAAGGTGGGATATTTCTTTGGCTGTTTATGATATCACACAGAATTATGTAGCAAGGAAATGCTTCTGAAATGCAGAGCTACCGTAACTACCCAAATCAACTTATGTCTTGTTGATTGCATGGATTTCTCAGAGGTAGTACAGTAAACATGATGTCAACTAAGAACAATCCACACACAAATCATTAGAGTTATTAACAAACATCTGGCCTTTTTGCCAGAATAATGTACTCAGTAGTTGCACAAATCACAGATTGTTAAAGTGTTAGCTCACAGGATAGAACATATTACCAATGATTATTGGTTGAATGGTATAGTTATCTGTTGTACACTATGTTCAAATACATACCTGTGGTGTTTGGAATGAGCTACAGGGGGTGGACAAAATAACATCAACACAACATGGAAAAATATTGTTAATTTTAAGTATTTAAATCACAATTACAAACACAGCTTTGAGGTCATATAATGTCAAAAAAGACAGACATACAGACTTGACTGATGGACACCTATCATGATAGTTGCTCAATGCCCCACAATTACAGCATAAAAAATGATCACAGTATTATATATGAAACATCTGTGACCCAGTCTACACAAAAACTACATATCATGAACTTGCCATTAGGAAACTGCTTGTACCCAAGGCCAATGCATAAAGACGCATAACTAGGGAGCAGAAAACCAAGCCTCAGAAAATGGTGAGCTTACGTTCATACAGTCATATGCAAAGGTTTAGGCACCCCTGACAATTTCCATGATTTTCATTTATAAATAATTGGGTGTTTGGATCAGCAATTTCATTTTGATCTATCAAATGACTGAAGGACACAGTAATATTTCAGTAGTGAAATTAGGTTTATTGGATGAACAGAAAATGTGCAATATGCATCAAAATGAAATTAGTCAGGTACGTAAATTTGGGCACCTCAACAGAAATATCACATCAATATTTAATTGAGCCTCTTTTTAGCAGAATTAGAAGCCTCTGGATGCTTCCTATAGCCTGTAATGAGTGTCTGAATTCTGGATGAAGGTATTTTGGACCATTCCTCCTTGCAAAACATCTTCAGTTCAGTTAGGTTTGATCGTTGCCGAGCATGGAAAGCCAGCTTCAAATCACCCCACAGATTTTGAATGATATTCAGGTTTGGGTACTCGGATGGCCATTCCAGAACATTGTACAGTGCCTTGCGAAAGTATTCGGCCCCCTTGAACTTTTCGACCTTTTGCCACATTTCAGGCTTCAAACATAAAGATATGAAACTGTATATTTTTGTTGGATATTTCAAACTTTTTTAACAAATAAAGAACTGAAAAATTGGGCGTGCAAAATTAATAGTTAATAATTAAAAGTTAATACTTTGTAGCGCCACCTTTTGCTGCGATTACAGCTGTAAGTCACTTGGGGTATGTCTCTATCAGTTTTGCACATCGAGAGACTGAAATTTTTGCCCATTCTTCCTTGCAAAACAGCTCGAGCTCAGCGAGATTGGATGGAGAGCGTTTGTGAACAGCAATTTTCAGGTCCGTCCACAGATTCTCGATTGGATTCAGGTCTGGACTTTGACTTGACTTGTGAACCATTCCATTGTAGATTTTGCTTTATGTTTTGGATCATTGTCTTGTTGGAAGACAAATCTCCGTCTCAGTCTCAGGTCTTTTGCGACTCCATCAGGTTTTCTTCCAAAATGGTCCTGTATTTGGCTCCATCCATCTTCCCATCAATTTTAGCCATCTTCCCTGTCCCTGCTGAAGAAAAGCAGGCCCAAACCATGATGCTGCCACCACCATGTTTGACAGTGGGGATGGTGTGTTCAGGGTGATGAGCTGTGTTGCTTTTACGCCAAACAATGTTTTGCATTGTTGCCAAAAAGGTTGATTTTGGTTTCATCTGACCAGAGCACCTTCTTCCACATGTTTGGTGTGTCTCCCAGGTGGCTTGTGGCAAACTTTAAATGACACTTTTTATGGATATCTTTCAGAAATGGCTTTCTTCTTGCCACTCTTCCATAAAGGCCAGATTTGTGCAGTATACGATTGATTGTTGGCCCATGACCACTTCATCCAGAGTGATCATGGGCCTCTTGGCTGCATCTCCGATCAGTCTTCTCCTTGTATGAGCTGAAAGTTTAGAGGCACGGCCGGGTCTTGGTAGATTTGCAGTGATCTGATACTCCTTCCATTTTATTATCGATTGCACAGTGCTCCTTGGGATGTTTAAAGCTTAGGAAGTCTTTCTGTATACAAATCCGGCTTTAAACTTCTCCACAACAGTATCTCGGACCTGCCTGGTGTGTTCCTTGTTCTTCATGATGCTCTCTGTGCTTTCAACGAACCTCTGAGACTATCACAGAGCAGGTGCATTTATACAGAGATTTGATTACACACAGGTGGATTCTATTTATCATCATTAGTCATTTAGTTCAACATTGGATCATTCA
>JACXGM010000576.1:59387-69837 GCA_016801145.1 Umbra pygmaea
AAAATCCAGACCCAAATCCGGAGGATATAAGGGTCTGGGATCTAGTAATGAAAATGACCCAGCTCGAGGGGCGGCACCAAGTATGCATTTGAAAATCTCACTGTACGCAATTGGATATAACTACGACCTATCACCAGTGGTTTTTCGCTAAGCACCTATGGCGGAGCTAACTGGTAGATTAAACTCTTGCAAAAACAGCTAAAACGTCCTTCCTAAAAAGCAACAATTCGAGCTCCGTCTTCTGTCCCTCTTTTAGACAAAAAGCCAAGTCTAACTCGTTCATTGTAGTGGCCAAAGTCGTTTTAAACAACTGGTGTTATTGCGATCTTACAATGTTTACTAATGACTTCGAGGTCGCAGCGCTTATGTTTAACACGCTTCTGGCACGCCTATATCAGATACACCGATGTGATTGGTGCAGCTCGGCCACAAGGGCATAGTTAATGAGCAGAATTACTCGGTGCCAGAGTAACTTGCTGAGCAAATTCAAATTGTGCTCTCGCGAGAACTCTGGATTTCCAGGGTAGATCATTCAGAGATCCTCACTGAACTTCTGGAGAGAGTTTGCTGCACTGAAAGTAAAGGGGCTGAATAATTTTCCTCGCCCAATTTGTCCGTTTTTTATTTGTTAAAAAAGTTTGAAATTTCCAATACATTTTGTTCCACTTCATGATTGTTTCCCACTTGTTTTTGCTTCTTCACAAAAAATTACAGTTTTATATCTTTATGTTTGAAACCTGAAATGTGGCAAGAGGTCAAAATATTCAAGGGGGCCGAATACTTTCGCAAGACACTTTACCTCGGAATGCTCCAGCAAGGAAGCTGCTACCCCTAACTGTACCTCTGTGCCCTTGGGTCTCATCTGTACATAGACTTTGTCACTGACCTGCCCAGAACAGATGGCTACACTACTATTATATTTGTGTTAGACTCTCCAAGGCCTGACAATTCATCCCACTAACTGATCTTCCCACAGCTCTACAGATCGCTGAGGCATTGTTCCAACAGGTCTTTCGGCACTATGGAGTCCCGGAGGATATCGTCTCTGACTGTGGCCCTCAATTCACATCCCGCATCTGGAAGGCATTCCTGGAAAAGCTTGGGATTCTGGCCAGCCTCACATCTGGGTACCATCCTCAGGCTAATAGGCAGGTGGAGTGCATCAACCAGGAGCTGGGATGGTTCTTACAGTGCCATTGCCAGAACTGGCAGGGTGAGTGGGCTGCATTCTTACCATGGAAGAAAATCCCCAAATCTCTCTTGTTCATTTCTCTACAGGCGTCACCCTGTTCAAAATTTGCTGTCCCCTCAAAATAACTCAACGCACAGCCATTAAGGTCTAAACCACTGTCAACAAATGTGAGTACACCCCTAAGTGAAAATGTCCAAATTGGGCCCAATTAGCCATTTTCCTTCCTCGGTGGCATGTGACTTGTTAGTGTTACAAGGTCTTAGGTGTGAATGGGGAGCAGGTGTGTTAAATTTGGTGTTATCGCTCTCACACTTCCTTCTACTGGTCACTCGGTTGTAACGAGTGGTTATTTCGGTCAAAGTTGCTCTTCTATCAGCTTGAAGCAGTTGGCCCATTCTCCTCTGACCTCTAGCATCAACAAGGCATTTTCGCCCACAGGCCTGCCGCATACTGGATGTTTTTCCCTTTTCACACCATTCTTTGTAAACCCTAGAAATGGTTGCGCGTGAAAATCCCAGTAACTGAGCAGATTGTGAAATACTCAGACCGGCCCGTCTGGCACCAACAACCATGCCACGCTCAAAATTGCTTAAATCTCATTTCTTTCCCATTCTGACATTCAGTTTGAAGTTTAGGAGATTGTCTTGACCAGGACCACACCCATGCATTGAAGCAACTGCCATGTGATTGGTTGAGTCGATAATTGCATTAATGAGAAATTGACCGGGTGTTCCTAATAATCATTTAGGTGAGTGTATATATAACTATATGTTTTTACTGAACACAGGAATAATACAGGGACAAAATAACCTATTTCCAAAAATGCACATTATTTTGAAAAAATATATAATGCATTTGTTTCTAGCTATTGTAAAATGTTGATTTTGCAATTCTAATATTGTCTGTATTTTGAATTGTTTAAGTTGCTGTTTTAAAACCTCTGGATCCAATGTGCTAGTTCCTAACATTTACTAGCCCTAAAGCATATTTTTTTGTTTTGTAGCTTTTGAAAAAGTTACATAGTGCAGGTTTAAATAAATATATGGTCTGGAAGAAGTGGAATAGTTATCCGTGTGCAGAAACATGTAGATGTTTCGCTATTTAATTCTAAATTAATTCAGGTCCATTTCTCATAGCTTGCTCTATGTGACATGAAGGCTTCTTTAAAGTTAAACGATGACACCGGGTAATAGGTTTTCCTATTTTGGGTGTTGCAATTGTTGATGTATTTTGATCATGGGTAATAGGATCTTTCTTTTGATATCTCATAAATGTTTAAAATGAGAGTGTATAATGGCATACTTATAGTATTATTTAAAAATGATGAAATAACTTAGATTTCAAAGAAAGCAACTTTTGTCGTGTCGGCTTCTGCCTGTGTAAGATAATAATGTACCAATCATTCCTGGAAAAGATTGCTGGAAAAAGGGCAGTTTCATTCCATGTAACTCAGAGTTTAAGGCAATACCTCCAGGCCAGACGGACTTCAATATGTCTCGCTCTTATGCATCCTACATGTTACATATGTTTATCAAATCATTGGTCATAACTACATGATGCATATCTTTCATTTACTGCCATTGTTGGTCACTCTACATGCATTGTCAAGTTCTGTAAAACTATAAAGATCAGTTTTGCTCATCATCTTGCCAAAAGAGCAGAAATACAGTATCATCTGAAATATGATCTATTTGTATGCCCAGAGCAGTGGCAATGTACTGTATGACTGTGGCTCTTTCCCTCTTCCCTACATAAAACAGCAGTGTTAAGAGACTGGAGGCATGTGTCTGATCAACTGGGATGGAGCTCCAAGTGACTCCTTCAGCTGATCTTTCCATTGAATCAAGGGATTTCTCCAATTTCCTGAGACACTCATAGGCATCTTCGGTCCTGCAGAGCCAACAAACAATTGAATACATGTCTGATTAGATGGAGAGAGGGGAAACCCGTGTTTGGACCCTCCAAAACCAGAACAAGAGGTCTGTTCCACATGTAGCTGCATGCCGTATGTGACAATTATGTTTTACAACAACTGATTCTTACCTATCTGTTGCTGCTCGCATGCTCTTTCACAGAAGCTGGCAACAGATTAAAACAGGGCAATGAAGAGGTCTAAATTTTACGTTTAGAGACGATTAGTGGCTTTCACCAACCCTGGTCCATTAGAACTTCAAAACCAGGTCTGTATCCTGTATTTATGGTAGCAATGAACTCGAAATAGAGAATCAACAAAATATGAGGAAGTAAGAAGGAATAATATCAGATTATTACATTCACTTGTGACTCAATTGTGTTCCCAACCTCCTTACCAGCTTTTCTGCATTGGACTGCTTGTGGAAAAGAACCACAATGTTAAAGCCAGCTAAACAGGGGAGTGATTGAAACTGGCCCCACCAGCCTCGGGTTGCATTCTATGGATATTTTTTTTTCGTGGTTGTCGGATGTTGGGAGAAGCTGTTCACATTTTTTTAATAATAATTAAAGTAGGATTAGCCTCTTATTCCAAAATTCCTATGTATGCATGGGTGTGTATATGTTTGTGTGTGTCTTGTGTTACCTAAATATGTCAGTGTCAACCTAAAATCCCAATAGACAAGCCAACAGCATTGGTGTGCCATCAGATCATATCAGTGAAGACAGTGAGGTAGGTAACAGGACTAAATGTATGTAACAATTTTACCCCTATTTACACCTGCTTCAATAAATAAATAAAAGAATCTGTTTACAATTATGAGATCAAATGTCCAATGTTCTGTAATCTACAGTATCAATAACACATAATTCAGTCAGACACATTCAAGTGGGAGATTACAGCTCACGTTACAGATATAGCGCCATGCTCACCACTCCCAAGGCCTGGACAACATATCCTGACCTTTAAGAACAGGGCCTACCAGTAGCGCAGGTTGAGACACCATGACTGTGAATCGGATCTGAGGTCAGGGAAGTATCACCTGTATGCCTTGAAGGTGATCCTTCTTGAAACCAGATGGAAAACTGGTGAGTGTTAGTCAGGGACAGAGCTACTGTAATGTATTTCACAAGAAGCCTGATGTCCTTTACAGTTAGTTAAGGAAAATAATTCATAATAGGTATTTTAAATATCTTTACAACATAATTTCATAGGAAAAAAACACTTTTTTCAACACTTTGTTTTGGTAGGGCAATGAATACACTTAATACAAATCTGGAAATCCCTATATTATATAATAATATACAATATATATAGGAATGAAGACAGTAGAAAAATATAAAACTGTAAAATGTATATAACACAACTATGAATAAATATAAAGCATTTTAAAAACATGAAATTATTTTAGAAAATACACCTCCAGAAATAACATGGTATTCTTGATAAAATTTTCTGACAAGTGATCACATACAGTATCTCACAAAAGTGACAACACCTCTCACATTTTTGTAATTATTTTATTATAGCTTTTCATGTGACAACACTGAAGAAATTACACTTTGCTACAACAGTGTGAATTTGCTGTTCCCTCAAAATAACTCAGCACACAGCCATTATGGACTAACCCACTAGCACGAAAGATTTGTACACCCCTAAGTGACAATGTCCAAATTGGGCCCAATTAGCCATTTTCCCTCCCTGGTGTTATATGACTCGTTAGTGTCACAACCAGGGCCTTTCTGGCACCGGGGCTGAAATGTTTGCCTTGCAACAATATATTATGTCGGCAACACAAACTCATATTTTGTCCTTTCAGAATAATAGCGCTCATGTAAATTCATTGCAATAATCATTGTGAATTCATTACAAAGCTAGTGAATTGTAACCAAATGCAATTGTATTGTGTGTAAAGAAACAATAATAAAAAAAAAATTTCAATAACAATATTTAATTACAAACGGTAACAAATATGTTGTACACAGAATATTGATTGAATATATTGTCAATATCTCACGTGAAAACACGATTACATTTGAAAAACATTCACTAGAGTCTGTTTTATCCAACAATAGACACATTTTAGCAATACATGAACATAGAGCCACTAACTATCTATGCACTGAATTAACAATAATTATTGTAATGAATTACGAGGGTTATTATTTTGAAAAGTAAAATCCATGCCCAAGAGGGTTAAGGCAGTGCCGGAAAAAAATGGTGGCCACACAAAATATTGACACTTTGGGCCCAATTTGGACATTTTCAGTTAGGGGTGTACTCAATTTTGTTGCCAGCGGTTTGAACCTTAATGGCTGTGTGCTGACTTATTTTGAGGGGACAGCTTTCAAATTTATACTGTTATACAAGCTGTACACTCCATTGTAGCACAGTGTCATTTCTTCAGTGTTGTCACATGAAAAGTTAAAATTAAAAATTTACAAAAATGTGAGGGGTGTAGTCCCCTTTTGTGAGATACTGTAGATATGGTCATTTAAAGGTTCCGTACTTTTATAGAACTTACACAAATTCATGACTCCACATGATTTCTCAACATGGTAAAAGTCACTTTAAACCACCAACAATGCCTTACTCTACATCATGGAATTCTAAGTCAAATATAACCAATTTTTTTATCTAATTTAAAGCTGCTTTTGGAGCATAAAAAACATTTGACATACTTTAAATATATTATGATTGTCAGTTTGCCTCACATTCACAATGTAATAAAATGGTGTCGATTCCGGTTGTTTGCTGAGAACAAAAATGTAGCACATTTTTGTTCTCAGCAAGACTTGTTTGCTGAGAACAAAAATGTTATTGAAATGTTTGCCTACACAAAACAGCCAGAGAACTGTTTGATGCTAGTAGCAATAAATACATTTTTTTGCTGGGAAACATTTGCAAATTTCAGATGACATTTTATGTTTAATTACATATTTGCCAAAAACATTTGGACATCTTATAATTTTTTTCTAAAGGAAGGCATAATAGGTTTCCTAATGAGAAATCCTGACAATTAAAATGCATTCTTTAATGTCTTTACCTGAAGGCATTTTTTCAATGTTTTATGCTTATTGGGCACTTGTTGGCTATTGTCCTCAGTAACATTTGAATGAGAATAGGCAAAACTACAACAAATTAATGAAATCAGCAGGGCCTGCAGTATGAGACATATTGTCACTTGTATCCTGGTTTTAAACAAAGTCAGGTGTTCAACAGACAGGCTGAACCAGTCAGACAAGGTTTCCCACTGGCCTTGTTCATACCTTTTTGATGTTTTTCTAATAATAGGCATCCTCTTTGTATTGCCCTTCTTGAATGACGGAGTGAAGATGTAAAGGACACGAAGAGAAAAAAATCAATTGATTGACTTCCACAAACCTTTCATCTCTTTACATCACACGTCTGCAGATACAATACTACGTTCTTTAAAGAGATTTAAAGACGGAATGGGATTTGTGGTATGGAGGTTAATGACAGGTACATGCACACACGCGCACACACACACATTCGATCAGCAAGATGCATGCCAACACACACAGTATAATATACAGCACAATGTCCTTCTTACCCAAGTGTAAAAAAATTCTTAACAATTTACAGGCATGCTTAGACAGAGACATGCGAAGAATCTATCACTGACATTTCCTGTTGCTGACTCCATACAGTCTGTCACCTGGGTTTACCTGCCGCCATGTCAAAACTCCTCAAGCAAAGTCTCTGGGTTGACATTGAGGAAGTAAACATAATGCCTGAGTTCAATAATATAATGCTCACCCCCCCGGAAAGCCAATCCATCTGAAATGTACTGTTCCTCAACGCACACTGTGTGAAATACAAGGACACAGCAGAGCCTGTCAGTAGCTCATGTTTCATTCCGTTTTGAATAGCCCGGCTACTGTAATGCAACTTTTCACAACCATACAAACTGTCCTGTTTTCAAAGCAAGGCATTTAACAGAGAATTAGGGTTAATCTCACCCTGATGAAACTTACCATAAATGTGGCTAAAATCTCAGTGAAGACATGAATAGCTGTTTGAAAACCCCTCCATTATCAAACCGAACAAAAGCTATTGTCAGTATCAATGTGCACTTTTCCTTCAGAGATCTTGTGTGAGCCATATCAAATAGACGGCTCACACTGCACACGTCAGGCAGAGCTCATAGGAACCAATAGTACCTGTATAAATCAACCCACAATGCCTTTGCATCTCTGTATTCAACAGGTGACATAAAGAACCTTTGGGAAATCTGGTTTCCACTGTTCCAAACGTGACACAAAGGCTTCTGAAACAACATTGCCCCTGGACAAATCATATGACACTCTCAAACAGGAAATCTCTATATGGCACAGTCATTGTCCAGCTACATCAAATCTCTTCTTCAACGCCAGAAGAAAGAGCTGGGGGATGGGGGGGCGACAGAGACACTAAAATTAGACTGACTTTGTGCAACAAAATCCTTTAGGACGGAGAATTGAAGGATGCTGCTCCGTTCGTTGAAAACAATCTTTTCCAGCTTTTTCCACAGCATGTGAAAAGAAATGTCAAAGAAATCAAACGTTCTTTCGAGATAAAAGATGTGTAGTGGAGTTATTGAACAAGTTAAGTAAGCGGTGTTTCAAAAGGGATTTCCATCAGCCACAACTGTACGAAAATGTATGTGTATGATAGTTGTTGTCTACGTTTGCAGTACATATGAATAATAAAATATAGTGTGACTAAGATCTCCTGGCGCATCTTTACATCACATTGACAGTGGTTGTCAAAGAACAGTTAGTTACATGTCTGTTAGCACGCAGTAGCCTTAATCCTACACACCTGTCTCATTACATTGATGCTAACTGTCAAGGGAACCTTGCCATCTACATCCTGGTAGAGGAAACTGAAAGGAGAATCAGCTTTAAAGCAAACAATAACTGTGTCAAAGATTCTACAGCTTTGTCTAGGCATGTTATTTACACTTGATATACCTGTTGATTTTCTTTGACCACAGAATAATAGAACTGAGTGCCTTCTGTTTCTACATGTCAATATACCCAGTGTTGACTAAAAACATAGTAAAGCATTAGTCAACACACATTTTTCCTATATCTCTCTCCAATATTGCATATTGTAATCATAATGTCATTATGATCTGACTCTGCACTGCAAAGTTGGAAATCCCTGAAGGTGACTTAAGAACCGAAGTCCATTAATTAAAGCAAGTAATTGAGTTTTTAAAACTCGTAAAAAAAGGAAAGAAACATAATTTTGTTGAAGTGAAACCGGGATGTGTGTTTCCTGGGTGTGACGGGTCAGGCCTGATTAGGTGAATATGATGAGAGATGGCACCCGTGGTGGATTTAAAACCGGTCTCTCCATACGGCCTGCCTACCCTGCACTGTTTGCACAGGTGAGCGCAGTCCCAACCAGGTGTGCCCCAGGCAACTGGCTTCTTCCTTTTTAATGTGAGAGCGATGCATCCCCCACAATGCACCCCCCTACAGCAGATACAGTAAGACAGGAGGAAGACAGAAGAAGACGGGCAGTTGTGCAGATAGAGAGACAGTTACATTGCTGAAATAGAAAGACTGAAAATATTACCATTATAAAATGAAACCTGGTGTTCAGAGGACAATACCCCAATGAGAAAAAAAAAAAAAAAAAACAGAAGTAGGAATGTGTTGTTCAGTCAAAATGTTGATGGTTTTATGGTGTTGTGTTTCGGTGGGGTGTGTTGAGTGCATTTGCTTTAAAAGTTTCTGTTATACAAAAGGGAGTTTTGGTGCATGTAATTAAATGCAAATGCTAAATATTTATCAACATGATATGGACCTTTGGGCAATATCTTTTCAATTATTTATATAGAGATTAGAAATAGAATAAGGAGACAGATGAGGAAGAAAAGTGGGACCATGCAATAAGGTTATCAATTATGAGGATAAATATATTTTAGAGAAAAATGATTAAACTTATTGTCTGGTTTTAGTCTCCTTGCATATTTCAAATATTGATTCTTTGCTTGGTACACTGCCTTATATCACTTCTGGGAGATAGAGTTCTGCTCTTGCTAATAACTGGCAAAATACATAAATAAATCAATGTTAAAGAATATTGTATATATAAACAACTCAGCTAAAGTCATTTATATTCTGCTCTAAATTCAGACAGCAGCTACTAACAGTTTCTTGGTCTTTGTGACTAAATCCTGGACCATTGTTGATTTAGAGCCCTGTTGGTCTCAATGTGTGAGAGAATGATGAAGAAAACAGGATTTGTTGGCTGACACGAACATTATGGCCATACGTTGAACATACTGTCTTCCATATGAAGTTCATATCTAATGTACACTAATGTATGGTCTTACTATAGCCATCTACAGTAAGCCAGAAGAGAATACAGCCTACTTAGCTAATTTGAGGTGTGTAAGACAATCTGTTCATAATATACAAATATCAAATCCATTCATATTTACCTTTCAAAACCAACATTTGCAAATACAGTAGCCAGGATACAACCACTATTTGTTTCTATTGCCACCCAGTGGCTATCAACAAGATGAAAAAAATGTTGGTGTAGTCCAGTCGGGTGCTTAATGCACTAAGTTTAACTATGCCACATCTATGTAAACTTTTAAACTATCACTTCCTCCGGCATTTCCCTGTGATGTTGAACAGCAACAAATGCTGAATGACAAAGGGCACTCTATTATATTTTGCATAGATAATGGAGATAAGAGGGACGAAAGCAACAGCAGTGTGTCAGAATTCCTTATGACTATGCATCAGATAACACCCCCCCCGTGGGGATAACGGACGATGAAGAGTCAACAGTAGGTTCATGTTGACTGGACGGATTAGAGTGTTGTCATCCTAAAGATAAGAGATAACACAGAGGAAGCTCCTCCCTCTCTTTTACGTCTCTGTCCTGTCAAGTGGACCCTTTGTGGGGCTCCTTTACATGGGCTGTCATTCACTTTACTGGCCTTGAGGTGAAGTGTAAACCAACAGACTGCAAACAGATCATGATAACTTGTCTAAGTGCAGACAATTAAATGTGTTTAATAAAGCTCTTGGCACATACAGCTAGCCGTAAACACCAAAAAAAGCAAACAACAACAACAACAACATATTGAAGAGCAGTAACTTGGTGGTGTCTACTCCAAACTACAGGTCCTTCTCAAGAAATTAGCATATTGTGATAAAGTTCATTATTTTCCATAATGTAATGATAAAAATTAAACTTTCATATATTTTAGATTCATTGCACACCAACTGAAATATTTCAGGTCATTT
Source organism: Umbra pygmaea (assembly GCA_016801145.1). NCBI lineage: Eukaryota > Metazoa > Chordata > Actinopteri > Esociformes > Umbridae > Umbra > Umbra pygmaea. The sequence goes on from JACXGM010000576.1 coordinate 69,772, forward strand.
ATTGTTTTAATACTGATGATTTTGGCATACAGCTCATGAAAACCCCAAATTCCTATCTCAAAGAAT
>JACXGM010000577.1:8196-46915 GCA_016801145.1 Umbra pygmaea
GAAATATTTACACAATGAGATTTTTGATAAATAATCATCATTGATGTGTATATAATAACTAAGTGGGGTAAAGGCAAATAATAGAAAAGCTAGAAAAGTCATTTAAGTTCAGAAAATTACATCACTTTACTGTAATCCAGCCTTTAAAACCAGGAAATGATAACACTTTTGTCATATCACGATATTACGATATCCAAAACCTAAGACGATAATCAGTCTAATATCACGATATCGATATTATATTGATATATTGCCCAGCCCTAGAAGACAGCATATGTCAAAATGTTGGTGGGAATACTTCTGTATGCATCAGAGTTTAGCATGCAGCTTTTCCCTTTATTTTGAAAGTATCAAATCCAATAACTACCACCTCGCCTTAGGTGTGCATTTCTTCTACTTTTACCGTCTTTACTACAGCCCAGCAGTACTGGACAGGTGCCTACATTAATAGCATGCATACCAGTTCACAGGTTAAGAGCCTGGCTGCATCCTTTGGTTTCATGATAAATATGATGGAAACCAAATTTTCTCCTAGAATAGAAAAAAGGAAATGCACAGTACTACATAAACCCATTACAACATGGAATTCACTTCTACCTCAAGCTGCACTTGAAGGCTACATTACAGAACTATTGAATGTGCTAAAACAACTCAGTATAGCGTTCTCTCATTCAATGTAGTAAACGAGTTGGGACTAGGTGTGACCATAATGTAGCCAATGGGGATCCAAATAAAAGACCAGCTCCAATGAGGCATACTTGGGACATTGCTCCAAGGATATTAATATAAGAGTTGAGCTGATCTAATCCGGTGCTTTGAAGATGCCCACATTAAAGAAGATCACCAGTCATTCAGTGGAACTATTGGACAAATAATTTATTTACCCTTTTCTCTTCAATTGTCTTTGACATGAAACGAATCAAAGGACGTTTTGTTTAGCCCTGTGCGACAAGCAGAGGGTTGGCAAGTAGTCTTAAGAAGTTCACCACCCTCCAGTCACATACATGTACACGTTTACTCTGTGCATCCTCAGCATTAGATTCTGTACTGACAAATTAACAGGACAAAAAAACATGGACAACAGAATCACAAAACACCAATTCTGTCGATAGCAGGCCAAGCACAACTGATTGACAGGCATGCCATTTTTCTTAATACACAAAGAAAAAAAGACATTCAGTATTCAAAACTGCAGGAAAAAAATTAAAACAAAAATTACTCCATTAAAAGGATATACAATCACACTTGCTTATACACGAAAAATAAGCTTCACACAATCCGAGCTACCACACCTTGAATGAGGGCATAACTCCAAAAACATTTGATATTTTTTACATTTTAGTCATTTATTAGATGCTCTTATCTAGAGAGACTTACAGGAGCAATAAAGTTAACTGTCTTCAAGAATTGAACAGTCTTTTACCTTGCTGACTTGGGTACTTAAATCTAGTAACCCTATGGTTACTGGTCAGATATTCTAAATGTTAAGCTCTGCCATCTCATAAATAACCTATTTAAGATACTATTCTATCAACTTGAACTGAACTTATTTCAGGCCAAGTGTTTTTTACATGTCTAAAATGCACTTGTGAGCAGCAACATCTGAACGTTTCCATTACAGTTCTCCTGGACAATCTTTGGTTTTGTTTATGAGTGTTCATTGCCAATATTTACGTCCACAACCAACTGATCCAGTAAAACATTTTGCACCAGAAGGTTCCATTTCGACCACAGTAAACAGGGACACTAGCCCCCTCCCAAAGCACCATTTTAATTGGAATGATAACACGTTGAGCTGTCCACTAAATCAGAGATCTAACCAACCTATTTATTTCATTTCAGGGCATATGAGAAGACTAGACTGACCTAATATACAGGTGTATCTAAAAAAGTAATTTCGTAGAAAAGTTCATTTCCCCCCCATAATTTAATAAAGAACAAAAGGGACACTTTCGTATATTCTGTATTCATCACAAAAAGTGACATACTTGTAGCCTTTTTTGTTTCAATCTTGATGATTGCAGTTTACAGTTCATGGAAATAAAAAATCCAGTACCTCAAAATATTAGAATAAAGAATTTATAATACAGAAATGTGGAACAGAAGTCTCCTGAGAGTTTAATCTCAGTCTGTTTCATTACACACAACATCAATCATGAGGAAGACTGCTGACTTCACAGTTGTCCAGAAGACACTCATTGACGCCCTCATCAAGGAGGGTAGGCCACAGAAGGTCATTGCTGAAAGGGCTGGCTGATCGCAGAATGCTGGATCAAAGTATATTTATGAAAAGTTGACTGGAAGGGAAAAGTTTGGTAAGAAAACGTGCACAAGCAACATGGATGACCACAGCCTTGAGAGGATTGTCAGGCAAAGCCGAGGATTGGACTGAGGCTGGAGTCAGTGTATCAAGAGCCACCACGCACAGAAGTGTCCAGGAAATGGGCTGCAAGTGTCAAATTCCGAGTGTCAAGCCACTCCTGAACCGGCGACAACATCAGAAATGTCTTACCTGGCTAAGAAGAAGAAAAAAGAACTGGACCATTGCTTAGTGGCCCAAAGACCTCTTTTCAAATTAAAGTAAATTTTACATTTTGTTTGGAAATCAAGGTCCCAGAGTCTGGAGGAAGAGTGGAGACACTCTGATTTGGGGTGTCATGTCATCTGCTGGTATTGGTCCACTGTGTTTTATCAAGTCCAGAGTCAATGCAGATGTCTACCAGGAGATTTTAAAGCACTTCCATCTGCTGACAAGCTTTATGGAGATGCTGATTTTATTTCCAGCAGGACTTGGTACATGCCCAGTGTCAAAATGACTAGTAACTGGTTTGCTGACCATGGTAATTCTGTGCTTGATTGGCCAGCTAACTCGCCGGACCTGAACCCAATAAGAGAATCTGTGGCATTGTCAAGAGGAAAATGAGACACCAGACCCAATAATACAGACTAGCTGGAGGCCGCTATCAAAGCAACCTGGGCTTCCAGAACACCTAAGCAGTGCCACAGGCCGATTGCCTCCATTCCATGCCACATTGACGCAGTAATTCTTGCAAAAGCACTGATCAAGTATTGAATGCGAATGTTAATTCATGCATTTCTGTATTATAAATTCATCAACATTTTTGAGATTATGGCTTACAGCTCATGGAAATGAAAAATCCATTATCAACAAGATTGAAACAAAGGCTTAAAATATGTCACTTTATGTGTAATCTGCCTAGAATATAAAATTTCCCTTATTGAATCAAATTATTGAAATGAACTTTTTCACAATATTCAATGTTTTTTTGATGCACCTGTAAAGAATCAACAAATGCAATAATGTAGGTTAGAAAATGACTGTCACAGATTAATTCACATACAGTGGCTTAAACAAGGTGGAAAATGTTCTCCCTAAAAGAATAAAAAGTAAAAATAAAATGTTTCTGCAAATATTTGTACTTAATGTCTACAGCAATGTCCAAACCAAGTATTCAGGCATCAGAGTAGGTGTTCATCCAATCGCAACAGTGACGTCCCTCTTAGTTTTATCCACACGTACAACTGGCTGGTCATGACCCAACCCAGTGGCACTCATGACTACACCATGCCACAAAAGTAGAACATTACCAAAGATGACTGCACTAACACCACACATTTACGTGTGAATATGAACTGATACTAAGGGTAAACCAGTAGGATCCAACCCTGGAGGAGTCATAAGGATTTACAATCTGCCTGGTTGAGAGTGGTCTGTCTGCTGTTGAAGCCGTGTTCATGCACTCACCTCTGCCATTCAAAACCTTGGAAACTAATAACTACATAGAGGCATGACAAAATATGTACATACTAACAAAAAAGCAGAAAGAAACAATAAGTTAAATCTTTTCATACAATACCTGCGGACAATATTGTGCACATACACCAAAAGGCCTAGATAATTTGACCCCCCCCAAACAAAACAGGTAATCAGACTTAGTAGGGGACTACATTTCCCAGCAGTCATTTTCCATCCAGTGTCAAGTCCCTACAGTGCGCAGCTGACATAGTGATGCGGTGCAGACATGGAGCAGTCTGGATCACTGCGGTGCGGAGCAGCATCAAGAAGGATCCTCGTCTAGCAGCTAATGCTCATAGCATCCACAGCAACCCCCCGCGGTCACCATTGCCTGTTACTGCGTGGCATGTCCGCACACCCGGGGGCTTTGGTTTACCCTCCAAGCAGACGCACGCCTCTCCTCTTCTAGCGAAAAGCCTAGCGAAAGCAAACAGCATGCAAAAGAATCCCACAGGAACTAGAGCAATGTGATGAGAGGGTCTGAGAAGGACACTACCAACGCAGAGGTGGCTTTTTGTGCCCCGTCTTCAGCCTGGTTTAGTGTCTTAAGTTCCCTTGTTCATTTTGGGGAGTGCTCCTGGAGGGGGGTAAAGGGAGAGTTGCTAGAGGACGGGGACTCCGAGACACCCTCCATCTTGGCCGGCGAACCCGTGGACGACCCCAGGCTGCTGAGGCTGCCGTCAAGCACGTCCGGCGGGGAGAGACTGGTGAGGACACATGACCCATGTCAGTAAAAAAACTGGAGCAAACTAGACATCCCATTAGTGGGTAACATTCTTATTCTGACAAATAAATTGGCATGGTTTAGCCTATGGTGCTGAAATGTTAAACACGGTTTACCAAAGGTATCGACCAAAGTGCATTGGCACACATTGTAAACATTCAGCAGTTCGATGTATTTGCAGTGGTAGCTAGCTCACCAGGTGTTGAAGTCAGTCAGTTGGACTTGGGGGACGAGCACATCGGAGGACAGCATGGTTGTGATCCCCTGGAACAGCCTCTTGGGCTGGCTCTCTGTCTCCATCATGTCCCCTGGGGAAGACACAGATCGTCATCAATAGAGAACAGTCACATCCATAAACGAACACACCGTCGTAAAAATAACCTCTTCAGCTGAAGCTCCAAACTACTTACAACATAACTGGACACATACTGGGGAGCAACTAGTTCAGCTGACTAGACAACAGGCTCCCGGTTTAATCCCAGAGTGAGTAGACAAAAAGGCACTTCACCCCAAATTGATCCAGGTAATGACTCTGTACAGTATGTTGCTTTGGATTATAGAGTGTCTGCTAAATTAAACAGGCATCGTTACCAAAACCCTCCATGTAAACGTGTCAGATGGAGCATTGAGTTGGACGCCAATGTAGAGCATTTCCATGTGTGGTGTGTGACATGAGGTCATTCTGACATGAACAGAGGACCCACCTTTACGTTTGATGGGCCCCAGGATGCTGGGTCGGATGCAGTTGATTGGGCTTTGGCTTCGGCGGCTAGACACATCAAACCAACAACATGGAGGTTACACTTACAGCACCAGCTGATCACCAGAGGGAAGAATGTGGTGTACAAAAAGGGAGCCATCACAGCTGCATCCTTAGAGATCTCACCTGAAGCGCCGCGTTGGGCTTGGAATGGAGCTGGGAGAGAGGCCGTTGCTGCTAACCAGGATTTGCAATGAAGGGGAGAAACACTGCTGCTCATTGGAAGGGAAAAAATAAAAAGAATTAGTCAAAACTTGATATACCCCACAGTCATCTGTAGAGGAGCTGCTGTGGATGAACTTACTTTCTTTCCGATTCCTCTGGTAGGAGAGGGAGCTGGAGAAACGGGCACAAAGTCGATGCGCTTTGGGGACGACGATACAGATTTCTCAAAGTCGTTGTCACTCTGTGGTTTGTAGCAGAAGCAAAACTAATCAGCATGATTCCAAACTCACTGTCCCACCTTTCGGTCAACTGTTAATACTGGATCAGATTCTACCTGGCAGATTTATCGTGAATAACTGTCTCATAGACGGTTTTATAGACAACACAACGGCATCAAATCTATCATGTAAATCCAACGGCAGTAACTCAACATCAAATGAGAAGACTGCAAAAACAAAAATGGAAAATGAACATCACAATTCGCCAGCCTTCACACAGAGTACACTACATTTGTTAGGACCAAGGACCCATCGTGTTCTATGTAGAGAATATTGTGTCATTTCGGATGAACACAGTCACCTGCTAATGCACTGCCAATAAAAAGGCTGAAGTGCCAACCGCCAACATGCAGCAGTGAGTAGGCGTTCTGTTTGTGGGCTACATTTCATCAGTGAGCATACAAGCATCCACATTCCTTACCAGACTCAGACTCTCCTCCCACGACTGGCTCATCTGCATGGCTGCTTGGACCTCCCTGTAGTAGATCAGAAAGACATCCCAAAACATCAGACCACATACACCCCCACAGCATTTTCTACCGGTTGTAAATCAGGACTTTGGCTGCTATGGACGCTGACGTCAAAACACGTCCGTTTATCACGACTGCTGCTGCCAAACAAATTGACATTCGATGACAAGAGCTTTTGTGTTAAGGTTGTAGTATACGAATCTTATGGAACATGAAACTTCAAAACAGTGAAATGATGTTTGCAAGTAATGCCAAGGCTCTCTTGACCCTTGAAGAACACTGTAGTCATGTAAACTGATAATCTATGCTATGATGGTCACAATGTTGATGCTGATCACAGCTTCTCACGAGGCAGCGCAATTTGGCACAGCGCTGCCCAGGAGAAGGGATAGATGAGAGACGTACACTGTTAAGACTTCCTGTGTGCATATCGGGTGCCTGGGAGTTCTACCATGAAAGTGTAGTCAAATGTGTTATCATTCCATGCATGAGTTGACTTAAGGCAGGTGTTGAACGAGCAGGGTGGTAAGAATCAGACGGCGTGGCGACATGTGGTTGGAGGAACCATGCGAGTGCCCTTCCTCATTCAGCACACGATAAAGGAGGAAGAGCAGCTCCGCCTTGAGGTTGAGCTTGAGTCAGTGGGCTGAAACCCAAGAAGCCACCTGGTTGTCAATGAGGAATGTAGAAGAATAGCTCACTGAAAAGCAGTGACTGAGACCACTACGCCACATGGAATATTGTACATTACAGAAACTGACTTCAACTATAAAACGTTTGCAAATAATTTAAGGCTTGGTCACCTTTGTGGCATTCAGGCTGAAATGGCTTGAAGTGTAACAGGAAGAAGCTTAACATTTCTTGTAATGGAAAGTGGCTTTAGCGGCAGACAAATAAAGTGGCTTTAGCGGCAGACAAATAAAGTAGTGAAGAGGCAGTGGAAGATTGTTAGGACATTCAGAAGTTACATTTTCCTAAATTTTATCTTAACTGCCATGTTCTGTAAGCTGGCAGTGAGTCACTAAGCTAGAGGGCGAGTTTGGGCTTTCCAATATTCCTCAAATAACTGCACAACTGTCCTTGTTTCAGGAAACTGTTTCTTGACAAGAATGCCACTTACAACTGCTATTAAAAGAACAGAGGACTTAGTACTTCCCCTAACTGATGACAGCTTAGTAGAGGTAAAAGAGGGTTCTCTGATAATACCAGTCCCAACAAGTGTGTACACACACACACACACACACACACACACACACACACACACACACACACACACACACACACACACACCTTGTAGCCTATATAACTTTGTCCTTGGAGATCTACCGTCCTATAAGTTGACTCTCCAATCTCATTTCTGACTTATCTGATTATCTTTTCATTCAGCTAATAATTAGAATCCGGTGTGTTAACCAGGGTTGAAGAGAACTGAAAAAACTGTAGATTTTCAGGAACAGGTTTGGGCAAACTTTGTGTAGCCTATTATTACTAGGACTCTCATCACAGTGGTCAAATTAACTAAGAAATTACAAGGGGTTTTGGCACATTTTATTTCCACAACATGTAAATAGCCTTTAGTCAGAACTCGGCCTGCAAAAAGGCCCTAATTTTTTAAAAACTTTTTTCATTTACAGTTGTGCTCATAAATTTGCATACCCTGGCAGAAATTGTGACATTTCTGCATTGATTTATGACGATATGAATGTTCCTGCAAATAATCTGACTGTTACGTAATTACAGTAATCATATGAAGCCAATAATTTTCACGTTATTGTTTGGCTCTTTTTTTAAACCATACCGATAACAGAAATCACCCAAATGCCTTCTTCAAAGGTTTACATACCCTTGAATGTTTGGCCTTGTTACAGACACACAAGGTGACACACACAGGTTAAAATGGCAATTAAAGAGTAATTTACCACACCTGTGGCATTTTAATTGCAATTAGTGTCTGAGTCAGTTGCAAGTAGGGCTGGGCGACATGGCCTAAATGAATATCTCAATATATTTTGTAGCTTTAATAATCAAATCTATTATAGTTAAAGAAAAATGCTCAATCATATTGGATGGGGTAAGTGAGTAAGTATGACAAATAGAGCTGGGAAATTTGGAAAAAATCTAATATCACAATATTGTTGACCAAATAGCTCAATATCGATATTGCGGCAATATTGTACGGTTGACAATTGGTGCTTACAATGAAATATTTACACAATGAGATTTTTGATAAATAATCATCATTGATGTGTATATAATAACTAAGTGGGGTAAAGACAAATAATAGAAAAGCTAGAACAGTCTGGTAAGTTCAGAAAATTACATCACTTTACTGTAATCCAGCCTTTAAAACCAGGAAAAGATAACACTGTTGTCATATCAAGATATTACGATATCCAAAATCTAAGACGATAATCAGTCTAATATCACGATATCGATATAATATCGATATATTGCCCAGCCCTAGTTGCGAGTAGGGGGCAGTCTGGATACCATGGTAGTGGCGGGTTGCAACAGCTGTGCCGTGAGTGAGGTCGGCATGGAGGGGAGTTCGGATGGGAGTGTGGGTGTTGCTGGTGTGAGGGTAAGTTTTGAGGAGTCACATGTACGGAGGAAGAAGAAGCGTGCACGGAAGAAAGAGGGTGGTGAGTATAGTTCGGCAGAGGGTGAAGGGCCGGCACTTGGTGGTGTGGAGCAGGGGTATAAGGTGATGGTGGTGTTTGCAGGCCCGACAGGTAAGGTGTTGCACCCGGTGTCACTCACTGCAGCGATTAGGGGTAAGGTTGGGAGGTTGGCGGATGCTAGGTGTTTGAGTGGGGGTAGGGTACTTATTGTGGTGGGTAGTGTGGCTCTGAGGGATAGGTTGCTGAAGTTGTAGGTGTTGAATGGGGGTAAGGTGAAATGTCTGGTGCCTGGGAGTGTGGTGAAAGTGAGAGGGGTGATCACGGGGGACAAGGTGAGGTGTTGTAATTGTGGTGGGGAGCACAGTGCTGCATTTAGGGAAGTGTATGGTTTAGAAGCAGGCAGCAGAGGCACAGCGGGTTAAGGTGGTGGATAAGGTCACTTACGCTGAAGCGATGGTGGCGAGTGGGGGGCCTTGGGTTGGGTGTGCAGGTGGAGATGGAGAGGGGTGCAGGGGTGGTGTCTGAGGAAGGTATGGGTGTTCACGATGTGTTGTTGTCTGAGACTTGTAAGCATGAGTGTGTGGTAGGCAAGGATTCATTGGTGGTGGGCAGGGTTGAGTTTTTGGCATTTCTGTGTAGTGTGGTGAATATCTGTATTCAGGTTAAGGGAAGGAACAGTAGGATAGATGTTGTGGGTGCTGCTAGGGAGTTTATGGGTGTTACTGACATCACAGGAGAGATGATTCATGAATTTATGAAGGTGAGGGGGAGGTAGTGGGATGGGGGTGCTGGGGGTGGGTAGTGGGCAGTATTTAAATTTCTTAGGGTGGTGGGTTGTGTTGGGTGGACGTGAATTGGGTGGGCCATGGCCGGCCTCACACTCGGGTACAGTTGGTGGCAGTTGTGATCTGCCAATAACACCATTAGTAGATAGAAGATAGCTCTCCCGTGGACACACTGAGCCGGCTAGATCCTGAGCCATGGGGAGCAGAAAACAACAGTCAAAAGACCTGCGTAATATGGTACTGGAATTGCTTAAAGTTGGAAAAGGATATAAAAAGATACCCAAAGCTTTGCAAATGCCAGTCAGTACTGTTCAATCACTAATTAAGAAGTTATAGATTTGGGGATCCCTTGATACCAAGTCTAGGTCAGGTAGACCAAGAAAGATTTCAGCCAAAACTGCCTGAAGAACTGTTCGGGATACAAAGAACATCCCACAGGTAACCTTTGGAGAGATACAGGCCTTTCTGGAAAAAGACAATGTGGTGGTTTTAAGGAGCACAATACAACTATACTTGAACAAAGATGAGCTGCATGGTCGTGTTGCCGGAACGAAGCCATTACTGTGCCAGTGCCAAAAGCCTGGTAACAATATGCCTGACAACAACTTGATATGCCTCACAGCTTCTGGCATAGTGTTATTTGGAGTGATGAGACCAAAATAGAGCTTTATGGTCACAACCATAAACACCATGTTTGGAGGGGTCAACAATGCTTATAGTAACAAGAATACCATCCCCACTGTGAAGCATGGTGGTGACTCACTGATGATTTGGGGTTGTGCAAGGCCTGAGGAACCTTGTGAAAATTGATGGCAAGATCAATGCAGCATGTTCAGACAACGCTGGCAGACAATTTGCATTCTTCCACATGAAAGCTACGCATGGGACGCTCTTGGACTTTCCAGCATGACAATGACCCTCCAGTGGTTACAGCAGAAAAAGGTGAATGTTCTGGAGTGGCCATCACAGTCTCCTGAGTCTCAAACTTACGGTTCATGCAAGACGACCAAAGACTTTGCATGACCTGGAGGCATTTTGCCAAGACAAATGGGCAGCTGTACCACCTGCAAGAATTCTGTGCCTCATAGACAACTATCACAAGCGGCTGCACGCTGTCATTGATACTAAAGGGGGCAATACTATTGAGAACTGAAAGTATGCAGTCTTTTGAACAGGGGTCATTACTTTATTTCCTTTGTTTCCTTGTTTTCTATTGTGATTGTGTCATTCTGTTATGACCTACAGTTGAATTTGAATCCCATGAAAAATAAATATATTTTTGCCTACTCACTCATCTATTACCAATTCTCCATGGGGTATGCACACTTTTGAGCACAACTGTATTTAGCAGATGATCTTATCCAGAGCGACTTACAGTAAGAACAGGGACATTCTTTGGAGGAACTTAGGGCAAGTGCCATTTGGCTTGAGATGGCTCAGTGGTTAGGGAGTCAGACTTGTAGTTGGAAGGATGCCGTTTCAATTCCCAACTGTGCCAAATGTCTTTATGTCTTCGAGCAAGGCACCTTACCCAAAGTTCCTCAAGGGGGATATACTGATCTGCTAAATGACTCAAATGTAAAGTGTTCATTTACATTTTCATTGCACTTTCATCTTACCCTTTTATTGCCTGATTATTATTCCTCCAGCCTGTATAAATGTATATCATTTCATAGGATTTATTCAGTCAATTTTGTTGGCAAATATTTTATTTCATTTACACTTCAGCCATGTAGCAGATGCTCCTTTTTAGAGCAACTTAAGTAGCGAGTGAACTTTCACAAACCCATAACTCTGGCATAGCAAGTGCTTTGCTCTTATTAAATGTCCTGCACGGGGCCCCATTTCTATGTTCATTCAAGATGAAGACACAATTGTCACAACATGTAATTAAATCACTTGGGAAAATTACTAGCAGGGTGTGGCATTATATTGCTTTGTCAATTCTCCTTCAATGCACATACCTGCACAAAGTCCCTGAATGTGTATGTTCCTCAACTATTAAAACTATTATTTTGGATTTTTCAACATCTGATAATTGAAATATCCTCAGTGATTGAACTTGTACCACATTAATATTTAACAAAATGCCACTGCAACATTTGTCACTTTGGTTCAATAAATTCAATCACCCACTAACTGGACTCTATTCATACTCTAACTGGACTCTATTCATACTCTAACTGGACTCTATTCATACTCTAACTGGACTCTATTCATACTCTAACTGGACTCTATTCATACTCTAACTGGACTCTATTCATACTCTTACCGTTCATGAGCAGTCTCTCTGTTCATAACGTCCACACCCTCCTCCTGTAGAACAGCAAACAAAGACTTAAGGTTGGTGAGTGTGACATTATAGTATCTTGCATCTGGAATTAATAGGCTGACATCCAGTTCAGACTGAAAGGTTATGAATAAGTGCACTATATAGGGAATAGAGAGCAATTTGACAGGCCTACTAGCTCTAGCTTATCATCCAAACTCAAAGTGAACGAGCTGGGTCCAGCCAATGACTCTCTTCTGACCAGCCTAACACAAGCGACATAGAAATCTGTAGAAATTATAATGCTCCTCAACACTTATCCAGCTAAAAGCTACTGACAAAAGCTTGACAGTTGGGGAACTCTGCTCTAGCATGTTCCTCAACCTGCAGAAAAGGGACTGACATGCCCAGTAGCTAAATAGTATTTCTGTCTAACAATGAGTGTGGGCGCTGCAGTTGTTCTCACCTGTTTGATCTGAAGGAGCCTTGTGCTGGGCACTCGAATGGGCGATGAAGGGACCTATCGCAAGAAAGCATGCCATCAATTAATCACCCCACATGTAATCTATGGCTTTGGATGACTGTAACTTCTGTTATTTGGATTATATTGTCTCTAATACCATATTAGGGCGGTTGACAATAGTTGTGCTGTTTCTCCTGCTGCGTAGAACTTCTCTCTGGAATACCTGGGAATTGTCACTAGAAAAAGATACACAGGTTATCTACATGTGTGTCCATGAGTAGTGTTATAACCAGGATCAAAAGCAGTGCAAATTATGAAAGGGTATCACAGGGGTCAGGACAAAAGTAATGCAATTAGAAGCCATCTGGGACAGTCAAAGACAACTACCGTACATGTATTCTCTGGCTGTCATACTACCGACTCAGCCTGATCTCTAAGGGCTGGTGACCCTGTTACTTTCTGTCGCATGACTGAATCATCCACACTCCTCACAGCAGAGAAAGTAGTTGCAACAGTCATGCAGGATGAACGTTTTATATAGGTATATAAGATCCAGTTAACATGCTGGCTTGATACAATTGACTTAAAGAGAAAATTGTAGAAATTTGTTTTCTAAAAACCTTAGGCCATTAATCATTGGGGCGCTGTTGGATCTTCTTAAATTTCCATCACTCTGAACTAGTGACGCTGGGATATCGAGGTCTAATTCCATCTTCTCTTGATTGTTCATCATGGCGTCCTCTTGTTTAGCTGGCTCAATGTCTTTAGAAACGCCTGCAACTTTCCAGGCAAACGGTGTCAACCTACATGGTGATGATGCAAAGCAAGGGTCTACGTAGGTACCTACACGAGTAATGATGGATGGATCTGAAAAATATTGACATGTATGTAGTTAGTTAGCAAGCCAGCCACGGGCGGAGTGAAACACGAAATGCAACACCAAGCTAGTTACACAAGTAATATTTGTTCAGACTCATGTAACGAATACATTAATTCGTGCGTACATGTTCGGGAAAATTCATGGCAGAATCTAAGCCGAATTCTACATTGCAAATCACTGCTCACTCAAAGCCCTGGCCTATGCAATGTAGCCTAGCTAGCAACAGACACAATGCCCAGTCGATAGCATTGGTACCTACAACTAGCTAACGTCTCGGGTAAGCAAGTGATGCGTAGCCATCTGACAGACACTGGTTGGTTTAACCATGTCAGTACTGTACAGTCCAACCGGACATGTTAGAGTAGTCAGTTCTTGTGACTACGTCTCAAAAACATAACATTTACACGTTATTCGTTAGCAAGTATCTAACATTAGCGGACAAGAGCTAGCACGAAGAGTATGGGTTATCGAGCAGGCTGGCTAACTCAAGCTAGCTAACGCAAGCTGGCTAACATTAGCTGGTTAACTAGCTAGCTAGCAAGGTAAAATAGATGGTGATGTGATGTTGAAGCTATGCTAGTTTGAAAGTTTGATTACCATGTTCAGAGGCTCATCAACCCACATAACATGAATAATTCCCTCTCATCCATATATCGAGCATTATTCTTCTTCATAATACGTCCACACTTAGAACAATTCTAAATTTCAGCTTGCTACTGTAACAGTAGATGATCAGTTTTGTTTATCAATCTGCTTGTAGAACCGCCGAGGAAGGTCCAGTACCAAACTTCCCGCCCCTTTGGATGCATGCATACTGGCTGACAGCAGACTGAGCCAATGAACATGTTTCAATTTGCAGGTGTGTCCGTTTGAAAGGCAGACAATTGACCAATGGATGCAGCGAATTATTTAGGCTACTTCCTGGAGACTTTATCCAGAAATGCAGACATGTTCTGTTAATCTAAATCATGTATTTTCTACCAACAACAAAAACAGAAGAAAAAAAAAGGCTTATATGATGGATCATTCCTTAAACATTTGATCTATGTATGGGAAACATATGCATGTCAACTTCAAAAAGGTTTTCCAATAAGGGCTGATATTGCCATTATGGGAAACATTGTACGCCAATAGCAAAATTAGCTTTAAGGCCTATTCTGCTATAATAATAATAAACACACACACAGCATATCAAATGTAACTGAAATGTTAATGGATCAGTTATATTCCAGAAAATTAATAACAAGCAGTAGTTGTTTCTATATATTTTATATGACATATATTACATATTAGATATGTAATAACTACTGCTTGTGAATTGAAAAAAATCTGAATCTGTCTGGAACATATTGCAACCCAAGTAATATTAGGTGTAATCATTGTTAAACTGTTTGGCAATAAATGAAATGTGGTTGTGTCTGTCTGTGGCTCTGGTATTTCGTAGCATCTTTCAGAAATAAGGTTGGCTTATACTCTGGCCCCCTTCACGAAACCCTTCAGTTTTACGTATTTTCAACTCTACTAATCTGAGACAAGGATTTGTTTATGTTGAATTACAAATGGCAAAATCTATTCCATATGGCATGATTTACCCGATGGAGTTCTGGTGAAAACTACCCCATTATATCGGCCAATGATACTGTTTGGGACACGCGCAATATTTTCGTGCTCTTGGCTGACTTGCAGTTAAGCAAGACTGTAGTTTCTCTCTTCTTAATAAGAGACACACAGTTAGACCAGGAGACAAGCATGGCATTAATAGGGTCAGGTAAAGCAACAAAGACACAAAATGAAATGCCAAACGTCTTAGAAATTATGCTTGAATAGCCCTTGACAATGATATTACATTGTTTCAAACAAAAATCCCATGAAAAACCACCGGGTGTCCCAGTGGCAAGGAAAGAAAATTTACGTTTGCCAAAGTAATTTTTCGTTGATTCTTATGGTTAAATGCATGAATAGGGGGGAGTAAAAGTGTCTGTATGTAGGTGTGGCTCATTTGTCTGTACTTCATAATGAAAGTATAGAGTTCTATTTTCACTGACTTTCTATGACTTTAACGTTTTTATTATTTAAAGTTAACTGTCTAGTGTAATTATTTTATAAAAGGAACATACTTTTTGTGTAAAAGATAGTGGCACGACAGTGAAAATGTAGTTGTTCTCCCTCGATCTACGCCATGGGGGATGATGCAGTAGTATACTGCAGCCTTGCTGGAGACCATACAATGAAATGTTGGACTTTTTTTTACGTTTCGGCGCCATTTTCGATTGGGTTGGAGGTAAGTTTGGATATTTTCGGGGATTATTTTTCGTGTATTTTTCTCCTATGCATGTGTTCAACTAATTCACTACTTGGGTACATTTTTAGGTTTATTTACAAAAAACTTATTCGATGAAATCAGCTATTCGTGTTTGAAATTTAGGCCGACGACTTTCAACAACTTGCGCAATAGGCTTGTTCTGACTTTAATAACATATAGGTTTTAGATTAATACGCGATATTACACGCATTTCGACAGACGTATATCGGATATTTTTATTAGCCCACAAGTACAAGTGCGCAACATTAAATAAAGATTAGTTCTATATTGTTCCGAATTAACTTTCGTTAAAAACATACAGTTGGCCACATTGATGAACGTAGGCTACATTACGCTTCAAATAACGGAATTAGTAATATAATTGCACTGGTAAATGTTTCCTTTTATTTATTTATATTTTACAAAAGAAGCGACGTTCTCTGTTACATGATATACTACAAAATATTACAATATCCTACCAACATTTACATTTTGTTAAAATGACGGGCCTTCTATCCATAGGCTATTGAGACTCGCTTTTAACTGCTTTTTAGTAATACAAGTGATTACAGAGCCACAGATTTAATGGCAATATATGAAGTTAAAAGTCATCTAGCTAATTGCCATGACAGGAGGAGCCAGCATCAGGAATAGACATTCATACGGGTCACAGTTTTAAAGGAAAATGTTTATAGGCTACCGTATTTTGACACCTAAAACGTATGTTTGTTTATAAGTTATACATTGGTACTACTCAAAAGTTAAAAATTCCAATGCCCTAAAGGTGCAAAGCTTGGCAGGCTTATCTACACCAAACAGGCATGTACATGCTTGTACAGTACGTAAAGATCCCTTGACAAATGGACTTCAGATGGTACTTCAGTAAAGTATACGTCATCGCCTTCCTTTCCCAAAATGACCACTGATATGACATTATTAGATTAGTTGAAAACATATCATCCCTACAGAGGCAGAAGGGGGCTTGGCCCTCTGCTTTTTCTCTAGTGTCCAGTGGGAGGAGCTATACATAATCTGTTTTTGTTCGTGCCAATGTTTTACTACCGTTAACCTATCAGAAATCATTTTTTCTTGCTAGTTTTATACTTTAATCCTGCTTGTAAATGTAGTTGTATCTGCTTTTCAATACATGATAAAAAAAAATATTTTGTAATTTCAGTACTCGTTGTTTTGGTGAAATACATTCAATTTCCATTTTGTTTAACACAACCAACCACTTGTCTGTTTAATGCAGGACAGTTTGGAATGCACACTTTATTATATTTGAGTCAATAAGTAGGCATTTGAGGCAGCTGTGGTAGCAGCACGTCAAGGTTTGTAGTGATAATGAGATGCAGACCGTGAGGAGCTGCTGCTATAGCGCTGTCATACAATCCACACATATGAGGAGGAAACTGGTCCAGTGGCTCTCAGCCAGGGTTGATCTCCAGCGGGCCTACACATATGAAAATGAATACACCCACTACAAGGTTCTACAGATAAAATCGTAAAAGTGACATGTTGGTCTTAGGAAGTAATTGGCCGGAGTGGAGCATTATTCTGAGTAAATGGAAACATGGATTGAAGACTTGTTCATCAAACTTACAAGGCAGCAGAGGACGGGGCTGTAGGTTTGGCTGTAGCAGCACGTAAATACTGGAGTTGGGCTTCTTCTGGTATCCAGTTTTACTGTTCTGCTGTAGTCAGGCCTGCCTAATAAAAATCTGGTCTGGGTTTCACACTATTTAAAAAATATGTTATGTATTACTCAATATTGTATTCAAATAAATTACACCAATACACGAATAACACCAACCCATAATACCGATTACATACATAAATAAATATTTTCTCTGACTGCAACTGTGGAACTGTCTGTATTTATTTCTAACAGTATTTTCATTGTCATTGTGAAAGCATTAAAATTACATATTACTTTTACAAACTCAGATTTTGCTGACAACTCACCAGAACAAGACATACCCAGTTGTTCGTCTGTGCTGAAAATGAGGAGGAAATCTCTGTAACAGCAGTGATAGTGATACAATTGATAAATTATTAATTGAATTAATTGGTTCCACAAGTAAACAATTTGGGAGGATATCAGCCTGTTTTGGGGTGTGGCAATTGTTTAATGATGTGTATTGTAAAATCAAAAACAGTATTGCAAAAATCATTGTCACACTTTCAAAATAAAGCTCTTCATAAAAGCAGATATGCATACATTTCTTTAACTTAATAAAAAACAATATTCAATACACACACTTTGGGGGGTGCACCTATGCAAACTTTTTTAAACATGCTCTGATATCTGATCTATGAGGATACCAGCTCCTGCCTTTTGTCAATACCAATTTAAAAAAATTATGTGTAAGGAAAGGAATTTAGTCAAGCTCAGATGACATACACATTTTCAAATTGATTTCAAGCTAAAATCAAGATTTGTGAAGTGAAAAATTAAGTAAATAAAAATATAATTAACATTATCATTACCAAAATTTTGTTCTACTTCATGTCACTGTCACAGCAGCTTTAGCAATAAATTATTCATCTACAAAAAATATATACTCCGTGTATTGATATCAATAGGGCAAGCAAACGGCTTACTATTTACTGAAAGCAACAACAACGTGCTCATAATGCTATGTCCAAGGAAATGTCACACCATAGGAAATATCAAACTTTTACACTTTTGTGATTTCTAGCGTGTTCCATAGCATGTGAAGACTGAAGGAAATGTTCATTGTGTATGCACTTCTGGGACCCTGAGGAGAACATGTATGTGTCAAGTGAGCTGGACTCTTGATTTAAAAATGTTCAGCCAAAAATATAGAAATCAGACTGATAAAACAAAAGCAACATTACATATAATCCTACACAATAGATGTTCAGTGCAGTCCTCTTCAAGCCTTGTATTTCTCCTTCCCCATTTCACTTATGACGCAGATATGCTGAAAAACAAAGGGGAACACTCAATTTACTCAACTTCTATTATGTCAAAAGACAGGGTAGCAGGAGCATGTCAAGGTATTCAATACTATTATGTTACCAACGGTGCTCTTGGAAGGGAGGTAAATTGGATAGAAAAAAGAACAATCATGCCAAGTAGGCACAAAGATTCAGAACCAAGTCACTCAGGCTGGATTTTTGTAATTATAAAAAACCTTTATTCCGACGCGTTTCGGCTTGCGCCTTCTTCAGGGTATCATACAACAATTAAAATGGAGCATGCATATATATATATTGTACACACGTGACCAATTAGTCACCATAGAAAACACCTGTAGTAATAATGAACATCATTTTTTTATTAATTTATATTTCAACCAAAAGCTACCTGTATACAACAACATGAAAATACCAAATGCAATTTTTAATGTGAAAACAGCAAACATTGTGTTTCTAGACATATTAAATTAGTCATGTATATATGTAATCATAAATCTCCTTCGTATCAAACTAGCAGTCCTACTTTTACTTTTTTTACTACTTAAATTGCAAAATGCAAAAGATTATATCTAATGTTTCTGTATGTATATAGCTCTATGTACAGAGCAGTTTATGGAAGTAGGACTGCTAGTTTGATACGAAGGAGATTTATGATTACATATATACATGACTAATTTAATATGTATAGAAACACAATGTTTGCTGTTTTCACATTAAAAATTGCATTTGGTATTTTCATGTTGTTGTATACAGGTAGCTTTTGGTTGAAATATATATTTATAAAAAAATGTTGTTCATTATTACTACAGGTGTTTTCTATGGTGACTAATTGGTCACGTGTGTACTATATGCTCCATTTTAATTGTTGTATGATACCCTGAAGAAGGCGCAAGCCGAAACGCGTCGGAATAAAGGTTTTTTATAATTACAAAAATCCAGCCTGAGTGACTTGGTTCTGAATCTTTGTGCCTACTTGGCATGATTGTTCTTTTTTCTATTCTATTATGTCAAGCTGGAAAAAATGTGTTTAAGTACTTACATTTAAATCTCTGAAGTACTCATTGTAGTCTAGCGCATATCCCACTACAAATTTGTCTGGAACCTCAAAACCTACGACTGAAAAAGAAATAGGTGTATTTAATAACGATCTTCAACTGGTCACACTCTACAGCTGCCTTGCCCAACAAGCATCCCCACTCTGGCATCACCTGGGTCTGAGCTGGAATGTCAAAAATTACAAATACCTTGGGGTTTGGCTAAACTCGCTCTCCTTCCAGACCCACATAAACCATCTCCAGTCCAACATTAAATCTAGGATCTGCTTCCTATTCCGAAACATGGCCTCATTCACCCTTCCTGCCAAACAAGCCCTTGTGATAATGATCATCCTCCCAATGCTTGACTTTGGTGATGTTGTCTACAGAACTGCTTCAAACTCTCTTCTCAAGACATTGGATGTAGTATACCACAGTGCCATTCATTTTGTTACCAATGCCCCATATAACACCCACCGCTGCAACCTCCGCTTACTAGATGGATGGCCCTCGTTAATTACTCAGCACCTGAATCACTGGTACCATCTCATGTACAAACAGGGGCGTAGCACAAGATCATGGGCACTATGCATAGGCAGTCCTGATGGGCCCCCATGTTATATAAGTACATTTTTTTCTAGACTTTCAACGGCCCTCTCTCCCCTTGGGCCCTGGTATTCAGTATTGGTTTTACCCCCAGTCCAACGGCCCTGTGTACATTTCCTTACTCGGCAAAACATTACCTTACCTGAGCTCATTAATCTCCAGACCATCACCCACTCTCAACCTGCGCTCGAGCAGGTATATCTCCCTAGTCACTACAAAAGCTTGCACCTAATTTGGCCGCCTCTCTCTCATTCTCTGCTACTAATGATTAGAACTATTTACAAAAATCACAGAAACTCGAGTCCCCCGTTCCCATCACTACTTTTAAGGCATTACTTTTAAATCTACTGACTGGCCGCTGCACATGTTGACTCTTCCCTGCTCTCTTTGCCTGTTTATGCCCTCACAAACTCAACAAAGCCTTAATGCATCTTGCACACACTTGGACGGAAAGCTGTCTTAATGTCATAATTTGCCCATTACCATTTTCAGCCATGTTCATTATGTTACCTATCCTAGTGTTATTTTACATTCCAATAATCTACCTCTCTATTTTAGACCATATTTGCACTGAATGTACAGTATTTTTAATCGAACCGAATACCGTTTATATGTGTAACTGTATACTTGAATGTTTGTATTTTGTGTGTAACTTCATGTGGCCTTGCACCTTATCTTGGCCAGGTCACAATTGCAAATGAGAACTTGTTCTCAATCAATTACCTGGTTAAATAAAGGTGAAATAAAAAATAAAAACATTGCAAGACAGGGTGGAAACATAAGTGCAAGTCCATTTTCTCAAAGGACACTTGTTGGTGTTGCCATTTTGTATTTTTCAGTATAAGGAAGGTCACAATTTGTATAGTTGTTGCAACTCTGACTGAGGTGACCAATTTGTAATCATGCTGGTAGAAGAAATCTTTGGACCACAAGGAATTGTAACTGTGAAGATATGTGCTGAATTTCTATCAATAGATGATTTATGTTTGACAATATACAATGTTTTTTAAACGTTAAGCCAATACATTAATGCCCTTTTGTTTTTAGTTTTGTCTTTTGAAAACCATGCCGGCTTATAAGTTTAAACAGTTGGTCTTCAGTGCCTTCTATAATGTGATTATATATCTTCTGCTTATCTCCAATTTAAAATGTTTATCCAACAATGATGTGATCCAACTATGTCTTCCCCACTTGTCAATGTCTGATGCTCTCTCATTTACTCAACCTTAGTGGTGTCATTCAAAGTTACTTTTGATCAGAGACTCACTCATGAAGTCTGGCACTGGGAAATACAATCCACACATCTCAATCACTGAGACAGGATCAGCAAAAGAGAAGATGGCAACCTATATTTTGAAGGATTACTTCACTTTGAAAACATGAATGTAGTTTACTCAGTATTGTTTTTCAAAAATTATTCTCCAACTAAACATGGAAATGTATAAGGCACCAATGATGTCCAAGTTATGAACAAAGAAAGTACTGCCATTCAAGGTTTTATGAACATTTGCTGCAAATGGCTAAAACTGGAATCGGTTAGTAATGGTGATTACAGCTAATCAGGAAAGGGGTTTGATCCTATTGGGTATTCATTACAATGACAGTAATCCAGTCACCTTTAGGATTCTCATTGGCTGTTGCAAAAGAATGCCATGAGACATTACATTTTAATACATACAGAACAGAAACAACTGAAGTACAGCAAAGTATATTTAAAACAAATAATACATCTAAAATAACTTAGAATAGGAAGCATTCAGTGAAGCGTAATTTGTGTATTGTTCTTAATTTTAGACAAGCAAAACTAAACCATAATATATATACATGTTCATTAACTGGTTTAGTATTTTCTTAGATGTTACAGTTGTTTAGATATTGTTTAGATACCGGTCTTCATTTCAGTAAGCATGTGTGGCACCAAAATGTATTTTGATTAAGATGACTGAATGATAGCCCTTTCTCAGAGTGGAAGTGTACTCACAGTCTGGTCTGTAACCTACACTTCTTGGTGTTCTTTTCACCAACAAACTGAAAGCACAAACCAAGAACATCATGTGATTATTATTCATTATGGACTTCAAAAACAAATGGACACACAGACCTTCTCTGTAAACACGATTAATCTACGGCCAAAGATGCCACTTTATAACACTTCGACGTAAAGTGGAGCCTTGTGAAGAGATGTTACCTTGCAACCTTAACCATTTTTGGATTATACTGTTTAAGAAGGTCCAGGAGGGTCTTCATGGTCCTTCCTGTGTCAATAATATCCTAAAAAGAAATAATAAATAATGAATGTCGCTGCCATATGTCTGACACAGGAATAGCAAAGTGTTAACTTAAAACTAATGGAAACATAATCATAACATACCTCCACAATCAGCACATTCTGTGTAAAAAAAACAGATGTACAAATCAGAGGACAAAGTATAACTGTGACCTCATGTAAATTATTCCCAAACCGTATTCAGTATTCAGAAAAGTTGCCAGGGATGTACCTTCTGAACCCTGCAACCCACATTCTACCCTGTTTGACATAGTGGTTGCATCATTACTGATTGACTGCAAACAGTGGAGGCTAAGATTAGATGACTGAGGAATAGTGTTTGACAGATCGAAACGTTCACAGGGAGAGATGTGCTCACCTTGCCTGTCAATGTAGACAGGTCGTCCCCGCCGATTACTTTGATCTCACCTGTTGATTGGTCATTCTGTGTAGAAATTAACAACAAGGTCAACAAGAAAGGTCTGCCATTATTGACATTGTTAGTATCAAGCAGTAAGATTTCACAAGGCTGTTTCTATATTAATTTGGGGAAACTAATTTAGGTTTAAATAATATCAATCTAGGCCAAAAAACTTAACTAATGTTAAATGTAAGTCATGTTTTTTTATTCATGATTTATTAATAAGTGAGCAAAAAATCTATAACAACCAATAATTTTTATAAACTGTTTAGTTTAAACCATAGAAATTAAATCTATACAAGTGCCATTCCAATGCAAATAAATGTAGCTGAATGGTCAAAGCGGCAGCCTTCCGCATTAAACCGATTCGCCTTTTGTTACCATGACAACTAACGACAGTCGCCATTTTTTTGTGTACTAATCGAATGACCACACCAAAAAGTTTAAGAAGGCTTCTATAGATTTAATTTCTATGGTTTAAACCTTCAAAACTGATTGGCTGAAAGCCATCTTGTATGAAACCATTTACCTCAGGTATGACATGACATCTTAATCTTGTAATTAATACACTAACCTGTTTATAAAGCCCTAATGTACCTCAGGTGTTTGTGACAAATTGCCTTATTCCTTAAGCAACCTCCCAAAGAGCTTTTTGGTATCCGCAGTTGGATAGCATCATTAAAAAGCTTTTCTGGGTTGGGTACAGTTCTTAATGCATTATTTTTGCCACTTAGTTTTTTGAGAAATTTTGGAAAAATATAGAGGGGCCATTTAGGGGATGTTGACACAATATTCTTTATCCGTTTAAAACTGTTATTTTAACTGTAGGACCAATTGATTGAATAAAATATTGTATTCAATTATTTAGCTAGTTTTAAATACACTTTTCCACATTAAATTATTCGACCAAATTTAGGCCACATTATGTTTATTTTCTGTCTCAAAATGTTTTGTACCCCTGAAAAACATGAACATTGATGCTAAATACGTACAACCCACACCTGTGATAACACGCTAATAACTCAATACCTACAGTCGTATGCAAAAGTTTAGGCGCCACTGACAATTTCCATGATTTTCATTTATAAACTATTGGGTGTTTGAATTAGCAATTTCATTTTGATCTATCAAATAACTGAAGGACACAGTAATATTCCAGTAGTGAAATTAGGTTCATTGGATTAACAGAAAATATGCAATATGCATCAAAACGAAATTAGACAGGTGCATAGATTTGGGCACCCTTGTCATTTTGTTGATTTTAATACCTGGCACTGATTAATTATAACACATAATTGGTTTGGTGAGCTCATTAAGCCTTGAACTTCATACACAGGTGCATCTAATCATGAGAAAAGGTATTTAAGGTGGCCAATTGCAAGTTGCTGTTTTCTTTGACTCTCCTCTAAAGAGTGGCAACATGGGGGCCTCAAAACAACTCTCAAATAACCTGAAAACAAAGATTGTTCAACATTATGGTTTAGGAGAAGGGTACGAAAATCTGTCGCAGAGATTTAAGCTGTCAATGTCTACTGTGAGGAACATAGTAAGGAAATGGAAGACCACAGGCACAGTTCTTGTTAAGGCCAGAAGTGGCAGGTCAAACTAAAATATAGGGGAGGCAAAGGCGCAGGATGGTGAGACCAGTCAAAAACAGCCCACAGACCACCTCCAAAGACCTACAACATCATCTTGCTGCAAATGGTGTCACTGTGCATTGTTCAACAATTCAGCAAACTTTGCAAAAGGAGAAGCTGTATGGGAGAGTGATGCGGAAGAAGCCTTTTTCACACGCCACAGAGTCACTTGAGGTATACAAACGCACATTTCAACAAGCCAGCATAATTTTGGAAGAAGGTGCTGTGGACTGATGAAACAAAGATGGAGTTATTTGGTCATAACATGGGGCGTTATGCATGGTGGCAAAAAAACAGCGTTCCAAGACAAACACTTGCTACCCACAGTAAAATCTGGTGGAGGTTCCATCATGCTGTGGGGCTGTGTGGCCAGTGCCTTGTTAAAGTTGAGGGTCTCATGGATTTCACTCAATGTCAGCAGATACTTGAGAATAATGTAGAGGAATCAGTCACATAGTTGAAGTTACGGTGGAGCTGTATATTTCACCAAGACAACGACCCAAAACACTGCTCAAAATCTATTCTGGCATTTATGCAGAGGAACAAGTACAATGTTCTGGAATGGCCATCCCAGTCCCCAGACCTAAATATAATTGATAATCTGTGGGATGATTTGAAGCGGGCTGTCCATACTCAGCAAACATTAAACCTAACTGAACTGGAGATGTTTGCAAGGAGGAATGGTAAAAAATTCCTTCATCCAAAATCCAGATACTCATTACAGGATATAGGAAGCATCTAGAGGCTGTTATTTCTGCTAAAGGAGGCTCAACTTAATATTGATGTGACTTTTCTGTTGGGGTGCCCAAATGTATGCACCTGTCTAATTTCGTTTTGATGCATATTGCACATTTTCTGTTTATGCAATAAACCTAATTTCACTACTGAAATATTACTGTGTCCTTCAGTTATTTGATAGATCAAAAAGAAATTGCTGATCCAAACACCCAATTTTTTATGAATGCAAATCATGGAAATTGTTGCACACGACTGTATATTTGCGAACTGAAGAAGAGTAAAGACTGAGCCTTACGCAGTAGCTCTTGAGGCGGATGAAGTCCACTGTCATAGGAATAGAACGGTCACTGTTACGGTTTAGGGCCTTAATGTAGTCCAATAGGTCTGCAAAAAACTTGTAGCCCCCCTTGAGAACGCAGAGGGCCACAATATGGTGCCCCCCCATGTCCTTCATGATATCCCTGGCCAGCCTCTCGGTCCTAGGGGCGACCGAGGTGGAAAGGGGGAGAGAGAATGTTGCCAGTCAGTTCAGCTTTCTTTTAGTCAGCACTGGTTCCTGTTTCCTGTCTGTTTGAACTAGCAGGTATTGTCTTGCACTCACTTCTTTTTATGTGCACTCTAAAACAAAGTTTGAGGTTGTGTGAACGTATGTGGTGGTTGTTTCAACTAAAATTAACAGGTTGCCTCATGGGGATTTGATAAGTTAATTGATAGGTTTACAAGTTTGTTGCTAGCCAGTATCAAGTTTAGCCAATGACTCAAATTTAAAAAGGTAAATATGTATTGCCTTTAAATCGTACTATTAATTGTCTTTCAAAGCAACAATTTTTTATAAACTCTTCATTGCCAGTAACAAATTACCTGTCCAGGATAAGTCCATGTGGGATGTAGACTTTATCCAGGTCATTTGCATAGTGCTTTGGTATGCAGAACAGGTCCAGGTCATATCCCTGCTCATCATCACCGATCTGGAAAAGACAGACCAATCACATGCTTACAATGGCATGCCTGTGATGACGCAACCAAGAAAGGAAAGGGTTAACCACTTTGAGGGGCGGTACCTAATGGACACCATGACAGACAGTAGAAAAGCACTAGATATAGAGGTGAAGACACCAGAGGTTGTTCACTTAACAGCCTCCCTCCCACCACTGCAGCTGACGTTTGACACAACAGACTTTAGGCCCAACTGACATCTGTCAGATCAAATCACACCCAGGACAAACTCACTCTAGTTTAGAACGTGCAGGTTTGCAGTCTTAACGTGACATATTCCCCCACTACAATCATGTTCCTATCCAAAGTATTGCCTGTTTGTCAAACTGTCAGCAAAATTGAACTCCTAAAAGATTAATTTCGGGGTCAAGTCTCAATTAATATAGACGCTGCCTCTTCTCAGATGCCATACTAATTCTGTAAGTGATATACATTTTCCAATCCACTTTGTTGCTTAGGGGTAAACAGCCGAAGCACTTGAACCCTGGGAGAGGAGAGTAATTTGGCTTGGCTGTCAGTTACTCTGTACCATCTCATAAAAAGATTACTGATTGGTACATGCCTGTTTGGTGACCTGTGAATAATAATCCTATAAGACGTGTTCTCAAATGAATTTTTTTTATGTGATTTTCCCAATTTTCCTTTCTGACAGTGGGAGAACTGTGTGTTATCTGTCACTTGCCAGTCTCCATAAAAATATCCTCATGTAGTCCTATGGTTGTATGTGATTTGGTAGCTATCTTGGAAATACAGACACAGAAGATATCCAGCCCCCGTTACCTACTACCAATGCCATTAAGATAAACATTTTGCCTCAAAAGATATTATAGCTCATCGGGCTGCACTGATCTGCTTTTTTGATCTGCTGGACACAAAGCTATTTTAGTTTTTTTTTTCTCGGGGGGGGGGCTGAAATGTTAAATAACATAATAAGGCTGCTCCTTTTATAAAAAAATTATATCTTATTGTTGAATATAGCCACATTTGATAGATCGAAGCATCTATTTAATTTTAATTTTTTAATTTAAACTTTATTTAACCAGGTAAGTTGACTAAGAACAATTTCTTATTTACAGCAACGACATGGGAGCAATTAGGGTAAAGTGTCTTGCCCAAGGACACAACGAGATTTGGCTCAGTCGGGAATCGAACTGGCTACCTTCTGACTACAAGTCTATCTGACTACAAGTCAATCTGCGCCCTATAATAAAGAAAGAACACGTTTTTTACACATCTTGGTTGCAGTGGTGACAAATTATTTTAGATCTGTTTTGTAATAATCAGATACCTCAATAAAAAAACGAATGTGGAAAATAATTGAGTCAATAAAGAAATGTGTCTCAAATATTTTACGTCAGAGATACAGATTTTAAGAAAAGTACAGTACACCTGACCCTTAATATTTAGTACAGTCATAATTTCTTTTTTTATTAATACACAAAACACTTAATATTAACAACTAAGCTATGAAACATATGTTGAACTAAATGTATAAGGTGTAGATTATAAACATAAAAATACTTTGTAAGTTTTGAAAAAAATGTGTGTACCAAAATCTGATGTGTGAGGCATTCCAATTTGTCGTCTTTAATTTTAAAAACGGTGTGAATGAAAGCTGTTGCAGTCAGTGTGTTGTGTCATCATTCAATAAATAACTTCATCAATTGATCAGACCAGACTAGACAAGGCCAAGATAGCTAAAATAATGTTCTGCTGACCGATGCAGTCAAATGCTAAAATGAAAAACTACTTGTGATTCTGTACATACTGAAAACCCTGTTATGAATAATTATTATACAATTATATTATTATAAAGAATTATTATATTTTTGGTTGACATTAGCTTGTCTTCAGTGTTGTACAAACATTTGTTTTTAACAGAAAATAACACTGCTCATACGGGCAGTTGGCATGTATATGCTTAAATTATGTAAAGTTTTGGTCTAATCTATTAGAAAATACTTTGACCGTATTATTGGTGATCAATGGAACCGTTATGTTCATCCTACTGTATGAATCAAGAGATTAGCTAGCTAATGATAAAGCTATGGGTCACATGTGCCACGTACAGTAGCACGCGTGCGATGTCTCAGGCCACAATGGTTATGTATGGTAGGAATTATACATGCATTTTTTTTAGATTAAAGCATTTGTAATTGTTTCGTGAGTCTGCGAGATTGACACATTCCAATGTCATTGTAAACCAAGCGCTGAAAACCATGTAAAGTACAATAACGAGTAAAATGTTAAGTTAGCTCATATGGCGCGTTTTCCGCACACAAACGTTCATGCCTCCGTCAGTCGTGAATTAGCTGCATTGCAAGACCTACCACAACACAGGGGCTGCCTGACGCCATTGTCACTACCGTAGTTTTGATCAAGACCCGCTTCTTTCGCGATACAATCTTTGTTTTCAGCTGTCAGTTAAAACGTGTATCCGCTTGGACAGTACAGTACACCAGCTAACTACGTACAGTTGCTCATCTGTATATCTTATATAGGGCGGCTGTTGTACGACTCAAAAACAAATCAGAATACGCGACATCCTGATGCACCGCCCATTTTAGATCGTCATCAATATGAAAACATTGAGCAAACCCAAACACTTCATGATATTCCATCGTTACCTAGGTGCCTTGGACCAAGGGGGTAGGCTTACACCCGGAAGTTGAATCAGCCCTGAATGGATTCTGATGCTACCTGGCTATCGCCTTAAGTTTTCATTCCATTTATTTTAGGGGTCACTTTGACAGCAAATACATTTACATCCAAAGCGTTAAAAAACTATATTTGTCCATTGTTTAATTCTAAAGATACTGGACAATGTATAAAAAGCTCCATTACGTTGTACCTCACGTTATGGCCCCGTAGCTGCCATTTTTGTGAAAATAGGTTAACTATTGTGTCATAACCATGTAACTTACTGTCGCACAGTAGAGAAATTAACGTATAGTCAAGGAGAAGCTCACAGGCAATCGGTGGACGTGGAGGCATACAGTCAGAATGACAAATTAATGAATCAGAATACTTACCAAAAGTTGCTACTGCACTATGCTCATGGACAACTCCTATTCACGCTCTCATTTGTCTGCAAGAGGCAAGATGCGGAATGATTCAGATTTCTCTTGGCACGGCTAAGATAAGAATTCCAACTTTCAGAGACGTTGCTCACATCACATCTACGTCATCTTGTTCAGCTTGAGGCTGCGCAGTATGCTCGGCGATCACCAAAAAAGTGCTTTAATTGACTTCAATTTCTCTCCATAGGAATGAATGGCAAGGCTCCGTCCATCTTGTATACTGTCATTGGGTTTGGACCAAGGGGCTAGGCTTGGACCCGGAAGTTGAAGCAGCCCTGGGTGGATTCTGAGCATAGACAGTATAAATGAATGGACAAACAGACGCCATTCATTCCTATGGAGAGATAGGGAAGTCAATTAGAAGCACTTTTTTGGTGGTAGCCAAGCGTCCTCCGCAGCCTCACACTGCTCATGGACAACTCCTACTCACGCTCTCCTTTTTCTGCAAGAGGCAAGATTCGGAATGATTCAGATTTCTCTTGACAAAGCTACAAGACACGTTGCTCACGTCACATCTACATTGTCACGCTCAGCGTGAGGCTGCACAGTACGCTCGGCTACCACAGACAAAGTGCTTTTAATTGACTTGACTTCCTCTCCATTGGAATTAATGGCATCTGATCATCCATTTATTTATACTGTCTATGGTTTGGATACTGTGCTTGTACCTTAATGATACATGTATATATAGCAATGTCATTTCCAGGCACTTCCGTGAAATAGCCTTTTATTTCATCAGTCAACTGATCTTGACTGCTTTACTAAATGGTGTGTTCTACTTGATGTCATCATCTACCTATCTGTGTGAGTCATGAATGGTGTTCTTAAATACAATCAGTATGAAAAATATTCCATTGCTCAAATTCAGTGTACCTGTTATTTAACTGCTAATGTACATATACAGTCATATGCAAAAGTTTAGGTACCCCTGACAATTTCCATGATTTTCACTTATAAATAATTGGGTGTTTGGATCAGCAATTTCATTTTGATCTATCAAATATCTGAAGGACACAGTAATATTTCAGTAGTGAAATGAGGTTCATTGGATTAACAGAAAATGTGCAATATGCATCAAAACTAAATTAGACAGGTGCATACATTTGGGCACCCTTGTGATTTTGTTAATTTGAATACCTATAACTACCTAGCACTGATTAATTGGAACACATAATTGGTTTGGTGAGCACATTAAGCCTTGAACTTCATAGACAGGTGCATCTAATCATGAGAAAAGGTATTTAAGGTGGCCAATTGCAAGTTGCTGTTTTCTTTGACTCTCCTCTGAAGAGTGGCAACATGGGGGCCTCAGAACAACTCTCAAATTACCTGAAAACAAAGATTATTCAACATTATGGTTTAGGGGACGGCTACAAAAAGCTATCGCAGAGATTTAAGCTGTCAGTGTCTACTGTGAGGAACATGGTGAGGAAATGGAAGTCCACAGGCACAGTTCTTGTTAAGGCCAGAAGTGGCAGGCCAAGTAAAATATCAGAGAGGCAAAGGCGAAGGATGGTGTGAATGGTCAAAAACAGTCCACAGACAACCTCCAAAGATCTACAAAATCATCTTGCTGCAGATGGTGTCACAGTGCATCGTTCAACAATTCAGCATACTTTGCACAAGGAGAAGCTGTACGGGAGAGTGATGCAGAAGAAGACTTTTCTGTACACACGCCAGGAAGAGAGTTGCTTGAGGTATACAAATGCACATTTGGACAAGCCAGCTTCATTTTGGAAGAAGGTGCTGTGGACAGATGTAACAAAGATGGAGATATTTGGTCATAACGTGGGGTGTTATGCATGGTGGCATATTCATATTTTACTTTGACGGCTTGTCGGACGTATTAAAACAAGTGACAGTAAGCTGAAATGGACTGGCTTTTGCATCCGCAAAACCACGCTCTGGCCCAGTCGTCAAATCGAGAGCGAGTTCCTCTATATTCAGATGAGGAGAAACCCAGAGTGAATGACGAACGTGGGGAGCGACAGATACAGCGCCACCCCCCCCCCCCGCCGCCGCTCTGTCTAAAGTCCCGGGTCGAATGTTTGTCCCAGTTCATCCCTGCCCAGATCTGAATATCATTGAAAATATGTGGGGTGATTTGAAGTGGGCTGTCCATGCTCAGCAACCATCAAACCTAACTGAACTGGAGATGATTTTGCGGAATGGTCCAAAGTACCTTCATCCAAAATCCAGACAGTCATTACAGGCTATAGCAAGTGTCTAGAGGCTGTCATTTCTGCTAAAGGAGGCTCAACTAAATATTGATGTGATATTTCTGTTGGGGTGTCCAAACCCCCAATTATTTATAAATGAAAATCATGGAAATTTTCAGGGGTGCCTAAACTTTTGCATACAACTGTAAACTCAGCAAAAAAGAAACACCCTCTCACCTTCAACTGCTGCTATTATCATGTGTAAATATTTGTATGAACATTAAGATTCAACAAATTAGACTGAACAAATTCCAAACATTTTCTGACTTAACAGAAATTGAGTAATTTGTCCCTGAACAAAGTGGGGAACATAATTAAGTCAGTATCTGGTGTGGCCACCAGCTGCATTAAGTACTGCAGTGCATCTCCTCATGGACTGCTCCATATTTGTCAGTTCTTGCTGTGGAATGTTAACCCACTCTTCCACCAAGGCACCTGCAAGTTCCCAGACATTCCTGGGGAGAATCGCCCTAGCCCTAACGCAACAGGTCCCAAGGTATGGAGATCTGAGCATTTCACTGGACATGGCAAACACTGACTTTCCTGCAACAAATCATGCACAAAATGAGCAGTATGGTTGGAGGCATTGACATGCTGGAGGGTCATGTCCGGATGAGCCTGCAGGAAGGGTACCACATGAGGTTCCCTGTAATGCAGTGTTGAGATTTCAATCACAAGCTCAGTACAATGATGCTGTGACACACCGCCTTAAACCATGATGGAAACTCCACCTCCATATCGATCCTGCTCCAGAGTACCGACCTCAGTGTAAGTTAACGCTCATATTCTTCAAAGATAAACAAGTCCAACCATCATCCCTGGTGAGACAAAACCACTAGTCAGTGAATAGCATTGATTGAGGGATTGTGCATTCCTGGTGTAACTTGTGAAGTTGTTGTTGCCATCGGGTACCTCTCCCACAGGTGTGATGTTTGGATGTAACGATCCTGTGCAGGTCTTGTTACACATGGCTATTTATTGCCCTGCCAACATCTGCAGTCCTCATTCTTCCTTGCAGGCATGGTCATGGAAAAAAGCCGAGACCCAGGGCATCATTCTTTTGGTGTGTTTCAGAGTCAGTGGAAAGATATCTTTAATGTTCTGTTTTCATGACTGGGAACTTAATTGCCTACCATTCCCCCTTTTGCAGGGGAATGTTCATACATTTTTTTGGCCATTTAAACAAGCATGGAAAACATTGTTTAAACCCTTTACAATTAAGCTCTGTAAAGTTATGGCTTTTTATGAATCGTATATAAAATACAATGTCATTGTAAATATGGACATTTCTTTTATATATATATATATATATAGTTTATAACATACTATTAGTTTATAACATATTGGTGTAACTTGTATATGTTATTATACACCACAGTATGATTCAGTGGGTATTATTTACATTATTTTGTTACTCTCCTGTCACTCTTCATTATCATTATTGTTAATAGTATTGTTTACTTTATTATTTTTACCATTATAATTGCATTGCTGAACCATGGCACAAGATGTTCACAGTACACGCAATTACATCTGCATCTCATGTACATGTGACAAATAAACAGAACTTTTCAGAAACTAACTTGAGAATTCTTCTCATTTGATAAATTACTGAATTGCTCAGAGACAAGACTGCGAGAAAACAGATTGAATTGCCATGTTCTGACTGTCACACTATGCCCAGCTTGAGAATTTGATCTGGCAACTCACCGTTAAGCAATGTATTTGTTGAGATGCTGAAACATTTTTGCATTAAATGACACTGCTCAAAAACAGTACTCATTTTAAACCTGTTTTACTGTAACCTAGTAGTGTGTTTATATCACCAATAATAACCTGACTTGAAATGGTTGGGATGAACTTGGATTGGATGAACTTTGAACACAACCATTTAGATATTGAGTGCTGTTGCCTGGGCTGGCACTGTATCAGGTCTGGAGATGTCTTTCTTACTTTGGTTAACTGGTTAGATGTGGCATCTGTGACTTTCCTCTGTCCAACATCACCATAAATACTCCCAACACATCAAAAGCTTTCACAAACAGCCAATATATGTGAGGGACATTGATCAGAAGAAGTTCAAGTGTCTAGGGAAAACGAATAAATGGAAGTAATTAAAACATGTCCTAATACAAGTTGACATCATAAAGGAAGGACTACTGCCACCTGATGGACAACGGCAAAATATTTTTCTTTTCTTCAATTCACCAGCATAATGTCAACGTCTAATACAAAATGTTTACTGTAGTAGCCTATAATTGCAACCCATCACAAATACAGTTGTGAATGCTGAGTACATTTGAATTAATACAAAAATGTTGTTTTTTTTGCCTTATAACAAGTCTGCATGAACATATTGGAGCAATATAAAAAATGAAAAAACACTTGCGATAGTGTATAAACAATCCAAGTGCTGCATGCTAGCAGATTATTTGGAATCCTGACTCTGTCTAAAAAGAACGCCTTGGATATTCAATATTATGATTGTGATACAGTAGTAAAATATAATACACAAAGAAATATAAGTCAAGTAAAAAGGAATTTCTTGAAACAGAAGATTACAGCGAAAAAGGTTAATAAAAATCCACAATTTGGAATAAAGAAAAAGAACTAGAGGAAGAATAATATTGTTTTCATGGGACTAGAACACTGTGGAAGCAGATACAATGACATTCGCTAACTTTGTCCAGTCATGTCTTCTTTAAGAGCAATACAACATGTATTAGAGGGAGACCACAACGGAGTAGCATTGACTCTGGATCTCATTCCTTCCTCCAGCCGCACTTTGCTCTCAGCAGATAATTCCATTCAGTCTGTGCCAATTCTCATCCCAGAAACTTGACAATATGAAAGGAGGTTTGCGTAGAAGCCAAGCCCCCTAAACCTCAGGAGTAGAACTCAATAGAAAAATATTTTGCTCCATCTAGGATATGCCCTCTCTTCTGATCTTTTTGTAATCCTCGACCATTACCTTTGGAGAGAACAATCAGCAAAAATCATATTTCTTATTTACATCAAAGATGCAAATCTACTTCTTTCTGGGTGAACGGTACCATACCTAGTTGCCATTCACTTGTGGCGGAGGCAGTGTTCCCCCGTGATCGATAGCTGCCCTCTCCCTGCTCCGACTCTCCCTCTCCTCATCTTCCTCATCACGCTCTTCATTCCCACTGTGATTCTTACAGTACAGCCTGGAGAAAGGACAAAGTATGTGGATGTGAACTTAACTGGATAATGGATGTCTAACAACAGTTAAATATCATTACAGACAGGGCTTATCAAGCAAGTGATAAGTTCACTGAAAATGTTTCTCTTCCTTCCAAAATTCCAGACATCCAATTCACAATTCTCCTTTTTGCGATAACTCCACCAGGTCAAATCTCACCAAGCAGTTCTATTACTTATCCCACTGGTTGCTGAACCAATAGGTATTTGCCAGCACATACTGTATTGTGCTGTGCTGATGGACCATTAACCACGAATGACCTTGCAGATGTGGACCAATCACGAGGAGGCTAAATCATGTCGAAACAAGGCAACCCTATTCAACATCCATCCTGGGCAGTGCTGAGATGATTTGCATTGACATCTGTAGAACTCATGGGAATGGTGTGCTTTGATCGGGATGTTTACATTCTTTCTTATCGTTCAAGTTAAGTGTGCGGCAAAACATGAAACTTACAGTGTTGCAATACCTACATGGAAAAGCTCACACAACATTGGAACTATTTTGCCAATTTAACAGAGCATTGAGAAACTATTTCCCAAGTTACTCTAAGTAGGCCTACAGTGCTTGATAATTGAAAGCATATTAAATTGAGGACGGTGAGAATATAGGTATTTTCAGGAGCAAATACATTTCCATGTATTTAACAATAATTAAGTCTTCCTTTCATTAACCAGATGAAAAATGAAATGTGTCATTGAAAAAGCAGAGAGGGACCTCACTTGTAGATGCCACGAGCCATGTTCTCTATATACTTGGCCTTGTCTTGCAGGCCACAGTGATAGTGGTAGGTCTTCACACAGGCTTTGATTTCACAGCCAATGGTGGCTCCCAACTGGGCACACAGTGTACACTTCTGGAAGACACCATCAATATTCTTTAACATTTACATTTCCCTAAGTAGACATTTATCTAGTCAGCTAACTAAGGCTGGTTGGTACATTAATCTGAATCTAGTTTAATTCAAAAGCAGATTTTACTATCAGCAATAGAATCACTATTAGTTTTGTTAGTAACATTTAGTAAGTTACTACAAAAACCTACTTGTCCCACCTGAACATGAGTCTTCACCTTAGCTTTACTACAGTACTTCCTGCTTTATTCTCACCATTCTCTTCCCCCTCTTGATTTCCTGGATGACTGTTTTGATGTCAAAGTTCCCAAATTCAGCCCGTGAGGAGGTAGTGAGTTGGACAGTTCCTGATGAGAACAGCTGCCAGGGAGGAGACGCAAGGTCAGCAGACGGGGAGGGGAAATAATGACCACAGCAGACACAACCTTAATAACGGGTGCACTTTAAAAAAATCTCACAAAGTAATGCCTGAACAAGCAGTAGTACATGACCCACTGCCGTAGAAAAGGCATTTAACATATGAACAAATAGTTTCAGTAAGATTTTCAGTAATAAGACTTACCATGCACTTGTAGTGTGCAGCAACCTTTTTTCCGTTATCCATATGGAGCACGCCCCGCGTCTCGTTCTCTTCCTCCCCGGCGTGGCAGAAGCCACAACGCTGGCCTCCATCCCCGGAGCCCCTCAGAGGGGACCTGTCCCTCTGAATCACACCCACAGACCCCTCAGGATACTGAACAGGGCAAACGTTTCCTACAAGAACTTGAAAATTGTCTTTATAACGGGCATTCCCGACACACCCATTTTCATTGTGTGAGTGTGATCTTACATGCAAAGAGCTTTCGTCATCTACACCTTGTGAGGAGGTTGAACGCGTGTCCTCTGACTGGCCACGGGATCCCGCTTTCAGTCTCTCCTTCTCGATTCGACTCCTACTTCTGGGAGGGGAGGAGTCTGAATCATTGGCCACACTTCTCTGTTCATCTGAAAATCAAAATTGGATGCTTCAATCATTTTTCCAACAAAATACTGTCCATTCACAGTAAGCAAGTATGAAGTTATGATTTTGTTCGAAAAGCCACACCTTCTCTCCTGACAATCACACAAAACAATAGTTAGATACCTTCACTGGCATCTTGGGAGGCTTCCCGGTGTTTGCGACAATATACACTATAATTTAAAAAAAGAGAGATATTTTTTACAGGCATTTTCAGCCACAATTTCTTCCAATATGGTTCTTTACACAGGACACTTACATGTAGATACCCTGTGAGGGGTTCTCCTTGACCTGGGCCTTGTCCCATATTGCACAGTAGTAGTGATACGTCCGCCGGCAAGTCTTCACATCACAGCCAATAGTGGCACCCGGCCGGTGACATGTCCAACACATCTGACGGGAAAGAGAGGAGGTACCATGTTCAGAACCAGAACTGCTACAGATCCCGTATCACAAACTGAACCATGCAACTGAAAAGGCACACTATTACATATAGTGACCAGAGCCCTATAAAAATGTCTGGAGTGCACTAATGTGGAACGTGGTGCCATGTGGAAAACACTCAATGTGAGGACAGGACATGAGGGAATTTCTTGCCATGGACACTCACTAGTTTATTTCCTCTCTTGATCTCCTTTTTCACATCCTCAACAGAAAAGCCACCGATATTCTCGTCACTGTCTGAGGGAGATGTTACCAGGGCAGACGAGAAGAGCTGCATAGGGCAATGACAGTAAGCATTTAACACAATACATACACACAATAACTGTGATCACACAGAAAAGGCTTTACAATAAATCAAAATGACACAAAGTGTGAATTGTAATAAGCTACAGTCAAAATAAGTTCAAGGGACCCTCTGAACACATCGGCAACTGTCACCCACAAACAAACAAGCTTAACATGTCACTCTGCGAAGGTAGCAGTGCTGTCAGGGAAAGGGAAACAACTGGTTGACGGTCTCATCCAGGCGAGTGACATCAATTGAACGCTACTAATGTGCACCACTAACAAGATACATCTACAGTTTCTCAAATGTGGTTGACAAACAAATGTATTTTAACCTGTAACATATTAATGCTGCGATGTGACACTTAAATTTCCTTACGGACGATGAAATGCATTCAGTAGTACACGCTTTAGCCACCACGAGTGTTTGGCTCTCCTCACCATGCACTTATGGTGGGCTGCCACCTTCTGGTTGTCTGACACTAGCAGCTGTCCACACTCCTTGTCCCGGTTCGTCTTGCAGAAGGCACATTTTCGTAGCTTTGGTGCCGCTCCCTTCCTCTGGGCCGACATGGTCGGTCTCTCTCCTTTTCCCTGCCTCTTCTTGTTGACTGACTTTCAGTCAGCGTTTCTGTTTATTAGAGGGACAGAAAATGAGAGTTAATCCCTTAAGAAAAGGCACCTTGTTAATGTAAAAACAAATAGATTATATGGTTGACAATTTTCAAGATTGCAGCAGGTGCATTAAGACACCTATATTGGGAATTACTTTATTTGAAGGTATTAGAAACAGACAAGTTCCTCAAATATATGCCTACATATAATTCTATTTATGGTTGGTTATTAAATGTGGAATATTAAGTTGTGGATACATTGGTTTCACATTGTGTAATCATCGTTAACATTAAGGTGAATGTTGTAAAGACGTGTAATCTAGTTAAGTGGGAATGGTACTGTGGAACAACAACCGAAGTTAACCAACTCAGCTACTGCCAATTTCCACTTATAGTGTCAATGTGATGTTTGTGTTTAGTGGGGAAGGAAAAGTAGAAAAGTACAAGTAAATTGTTAGGACAGATGACAGTGTCTTTAACACCTCTACATCCGTTCAATCTGCTATTCTCCAATAGAACAGAGTCATAAATGGTCTTTCATTTTTAACAAATCAATAATATTCCTATTGGAATAACAAGGTAAAGATTACATTTTAATAAAAAAATAAGAAACTAAATAAAGACAAAAGTGAGAAAGTGTTCCTTGAACAGGCTGATTACAGGAAAACCTGGATCACGTCACATCACTACTGCAAAAAAGTCGAAATAAAATAAAAACGAATATTCAAACTCTATAACATCATGCTATCCTAATATCGAAAATGAGTGTTTTTTTAATACAATGGCATGCACTGCAACGCCTTGGTTAAGCATAGCAGCCATG
>JACXGM010000577.1:47015-69533 GCA_016801145.1 Umbra pygmaea
GGGGACATCGCTTACACAATACTGTCAAAATACTACATCTTTTGAGTGCAAGTTTTAAAATAAAAGGGGGTGTGTGCCTTTTCCGAACTGTATCAGAACACTATTTGGGTAGGCAACTCATCGAAAGATGTATACCCTATATGCAGGCCCTTGACGTAGGACAGAAAGGCCCCTACCAGTAAAATAAACATAGCCACTGTTTTTAACTAACAATTTAAACGTTTGTCTTCTATTATATTTCTGTACAGAGCGATTGGCGCGGGTATGTGTTGGCCGCTTTCTACGCAAAGAGCGCCATACGTGATGTATTCACATTCAGCAGTGAAAACCGAGGGACTTCAGCGAGCTTGTCCGCCAACAATTCCCATCGACATAAAACGTAATAATAGTTGCTTGGTACAATAAACGATAATTCATTTATTACAATGCCAAATAGACATTTAAATCTTACCAGTCTCTGTGGGGGTTTTGTCACGCTGGTGTGTTGGATGGAAGGGGTGAGAGTGTGTTCAAGTGTGTGTGTTTTCTCCCTTTTTTTTAGCTAGAGATCGCTTATGTTCCGTTTCTCCACTGCGTAGCATTCGAGTGACGTTGCGCACTGCAAAAAAAGAAGCAAAACACGCCCCTACGTTGTACACGCAATGTTTTTTTCTCCAGTTATGTACAAAGCACTGATGCCATTGAACAAGTATGTTCTTTCTATGCATTTTGATCATACTAACTTGCAGCAAAACCCTCGGATCTAATGGTATTTAAAAAAAGTGGCATTATATGGTGTAAGTATTTGTTTTCTCTCATATTTTGGTTCATGCCAGGGTTATATGGACTTTTTATTATGGAAATTTGACTAGTGTCACGAAAACAGAATCCTACATTTAACCCCGTTTCCTTTTACATACATATGGTTTTAGCCAATATTGTTAATTATTTTCACTTCTTTTCAGGTGTAAAAATGTATAGGGGTTTTATACAAATAGTTTTAAAAAGTTAATTTAAACCAGTACATAATTAGTAATAAACAAATGGGCTTGCTTTTCTGTATCAACCAAATGTATACATATGTTTCTGAAATCTATATAAGTTAAAATGTTATAATGCATGCAAATGCAAATATGTTGCAATTTCCTTTCGGGGTGGAGATTATATTGTCTTTCCATAGTTTCGGTTTCATTGGTTTACATATTATGTCAATCTACAGTCTTACAAATAACATACCGCCCTCTTCTCTAGAACGAGGAGATAGGGGAAATGAAGTTGCCTGACAACAATTAGCGAGCAAACCCAAATACTTTTTAGGTCACGAGAACAATTTTCACGATAGACATGAAGTTAATATATCGGTGTTGTGTATACGTATAGTTAGAGAAAATTCTACATTTCCCATCGGATATTTAATTATTTTCCAAGTCGCCTTGTTCTAAGCTTGGTAAGTGTCATATTTCGTGCAATCTAGCGAGTTAGCGTGCTAAGCTACCTAGCTACTGCAACGTTAGCAAGTCAGACCTCTGCGAGTTTGTTACTGTATGGTGCTTAACGTCTTAATTCGTATAATTTACTGTTAGCTTGATAATGTATCGTGTTTATCTTAAATCGTATACATTTCTGTTACCTTGATACTGCCTCGTGCTTAATCTTAATTCATATAAATTACTGTTAGCTTGGTAAAGTCTCGTGCTTATAATCTTATTTCGTATAATTTACTGTTAGCCTACAAGCTACTTACTGTAAAGAGCAAGTAATCTAGAAATTGGTAATGATTAATGTGATAACATTATCGGGTTCAATCGTGTAGTTAGTACTATACGGTTGCCAGTCACGTTGTCTGAACTTGATACATAGTCATTTAGCTAGTTACCATTATTGGCCAATTCTAAAAAGTAGCTGTCATTATAGCCGGTCCATGCATCAATGTTAACAAACAAGCCTACAGCCTAGAACATGTACTGTAGCTAGCTAACCGATTTTCCACTCAAGATAAATGTTCATTAAACTCACAAGGTACTTTAAGTAAGTTAAGGTCTCGCGTAGACATACCTAAAATAAAACTGATTTTATTCCAGGTTTTCGACATGGCAAAAGATAACGTTACAGTAGCAGAAAAGGGTAGGGATGTATGAATCACACCGGAAATTACTTTAGGAAAATCACAAATAAATAACTCATCCACGTGGCCATGTGGTAAATGGGTGGGTACTGTACAAAATTGAGAACTCTCATTATTTAAGTAATTCATATAATGAGATCTATATACCTTGGCTGCTGTCTGATTACTGTGCTTTCTAAACACATTCTCTCATCTGCATGCATGTTATATTTTTTGTAACCTGACATTGTTAAAATCGACATATGCACCATGTCTGCCATTTATCTCTGCTATCGCCAATGATGTA
Organism: Umbra pygmaea; assembly: GCA_016801145.1. Classification (NCBI taxonomy): domain Eukaryota; kingdom Metazoa; phylum Chordata; class Actinopteri; order Esociformes; family Umbridae; genus Umbra; species Umbra pygmaea. The sequence goes on from JACXGM010000577.1 coordinate 49,406, forward strand.
AGTTATTGGTGTAAACATTTTGACTTTCTACTGCTTAAATCCCATTGTATGTAGCTTATGTTCAGTATGTTATATGTAACTTGTTGTTTTTGCCCTGTCACACATTAGGCCAGGTCGTCATTTCAAATGAGCATTGGTTCTCAGTCGGCTTACCTGGTAAATTAAGAGTAGCTCATTGTCTGTGCTAGTCATTAATGTTGTCAGTGGTTGTGAAGACAGGCATGGCATAGTTTACAGTGCCAGATAATGGCAACAAACTTAAAACATGGATGTACAGTTCTACCATTTGCATCATTACTAAACAAACTGGTGTGTGTGAAAACACCACATATATTTGTTATGACTCTTAGCATTATGGACAACATTTAGCTTGTTGAAGTGCATTCATTATGGTATAACAATAAATAGAATGATACGTGTATTTAAATTTGAGTAACTTAGCAAATGCTCTATTCCAGAGTAACTAAGGTTTAAGTGCCATGCTCAGGGGCACTACAACATTTGGCCAACTCAGGAATTCATCGGCAAGCTTCTGATTACAAGTCTGAATCCCTATGCAATGAGCCACCTGATCACCTAATGTTTTAAGAGGTATAGTTTGACAGAGAACCTCTTACGCACATGGTGTAAACCATACCATTATGTCTTTGCTACAATACAGCCTTTGGCACTAGGTGTTGCAACCAGCCTTTCAAGAAACAGTTCCCTTAAAATCAAGTAAAATGAATAAAGTTGCTTTACTGTGTAAATAGCTGTTGGGCTGACACTATTAAATCTGTCTCATTAGGACACGTAGTGTTTATTAGGTTTTTGTTGTAATACCATTCACAATGTACAATGCTGCACAACTTGTGTAGTACAGCTGAAGTGTAAGCTATTTAACTACTTTACAGCAGGTTTAGTGGCACTAAGCGGGACTAGTCTAGTGAGGTTAGCTATGACCTACCTACATGTTATTTGAACTCTATTTTGTACCTGTAGGCATTAGAATTGGCCCAATTAATTGCTGTTACAAATTCTGATACTGTCAAATGATCTCAGTCAGACCATGTGTGCTGTAGTTTTATAATACAAAGCATTGTATTCAAATAATGGCTCGTCATTCATCTGTTATCAATTTCATCCCAAGGCAAAGCAGTGCCTTCAACTCCGCCACCTAACAAGACTCATCACCTTCTCATCATGCCCTTCCCCTTTGGGAAATCTCAGAAGAGCCCAGCAGAAATTGTGAAGAGTCTGAAGGAGAATGTGGCTTACTTGGAAAAGCTAGATGCCACAGAAAGCAAGAAATGTGAAAAGGTCAGTTGATACCTGCTAACTTCAACAAACAATTATTGTATATGTTTGGTCTCTCATATGGGCACATAGACAAAGGTAGTTTTGTGATAGACTGAAATGGTACAGTAATACTTTCCTAGTTGGATACATTTCACCACATCCAACTTTGAGGCATCGTTAAAAATTATCCAGAGCTTTTTAAAGCTGTGCTGCATGTGTATATTTCCTGTATGCTGAGAATGGGTTATTTGATCAAATAAGCCTTTTTCATAAGGATTCTAGGTAATAGCATAGTATAATGTTATTGTAAGACACTATCCACGTGGCCAAAATAATTGCCCACACTGAGGCAAAATGCACATGTAGGCTATGCTAGAGTTTAAAGGAATATTTTACCAAAATTCAGTTTTCACATCCATTCCCAGTCAATTCACCATGCCTGCAATCAAGAAATGTCATAATTTGGTGTGTGATTACATCCTAGACAATGCAAACATTCATCTGTTAAGATGGTGAAGTTGTCAAATGACATGTTCTGCTCTGGTTTAAACTTTCACCCCATTCATTAATCCATGTATTTATTCCAGTATTTCAAGACAGGCTGTCAAGCTAATGTTGGGTGTGCAATTCAAATGACTTTAACTACAGAGGATAGCTATATAATAGCATGTTTGTAATTTCAAATAAGTTTAAGTAGAGTGATGGCTATCTAAATGAAATGTCAACTGGGACCAGCACATGAAATTAGTCACATCCTGACAGATCAGGACATTTAAATGCAAGTTTTCTGGACTCAGACCTTGTTTTGAAACAATTTATTTTAATGGTTATACTACGTAGTACTGAACAATGTAAACCATGATTGCATGGACTAAATTATTTCTTTAAAACCATCCACTCAACATCAACACTATATAAACTCAAGCAGTATTTGCAAGAGTAACCTGTGTTTTATGAGTAGTCTCAGGAGAATGAACACACGTTAGCTCTAGACATTGTTGTCTTTGCCTGATGTTACCACTTCAGACACAGCCCTTGATTAGCTAAGTGCTGTGTCCTCACATTCTTGTAACCAGGTTGCTGAGGAGGTGTCTAAGAGCCTGTCTTCCCTGAAAGAGGTGCTCTGTGGTACAGGGGACAAGGAGCCCCAAACAGAAGCTGTAGCGCAGCTGGCCCAGGAACTGTATAACACCAACCTCCTCATTGCTCTCATCGCTAACTTGCAGAGGATTGATTTTGAGGTGAGAAAATGTTCTACCCATTAGCTTTGTCCAGCAGGGGAATTGATTATTGATATTACATCAGTTCATAGTAGAGATGGTATGTAATATTTGACACAAAATACAGAGAGCATAAAGACAATAGGATCCCACCCACTGTCTGATTTAAAATGTGTGATTTTAACACACAGTGTAAAGCAGTTATAAAGCACTGGGTGTGACATTACACACTGTGAGACTCCTTTATTTCTTTGTTTTTAGGATGTGCATATTGCCCTTTGATGGTAATGTTTAGCATTGTTGTTCTCCAGGGCAAGAAGGATGTGGTCCAGTTATTTAGCAACATTGTGCGCCGCCAGATTGGCACCCGTACGCCTACGGTTGAGTATATCTCCTCACACCCACAGATCCTCTTCATGCTGCTGAAAGGGTGAGTCTCAAACTGCTCATCTGCCATCAGTCAGATCTGCTGGATAAGCAAGAGTTTATCTAGAGTGCATTTAGTATTAGGACAGTGGTACAAGGTTAGTTGTTTTGGCTCTGTACTTCAGCACATTGCATTTGAAATGAAACAATGAGTAAGAGGTTAGCTTTAATTTTAGGATATTTATATGCATCAACCTTCAGTGACTACAGACAGTCAGTTCCCATCTAAAAGATGGTACCATACACACACAGTCAACCCTATTTCAGGGGACCAAAAGTAATTGGACAAATTAGCATAATTTTAAAGTCGTCATGCATATTAATTGGTTTTAAATCTGAAAAAACTCCTGTTGCTTTTGTATTAAGTTTGCGGTCGTTTTCCTGATGCAAGGAGAAATGCTGTCCAGTAAAGGCTTTTGCACTCTGGACACTTTTTTTCGTGATTAATATGCACGTTAATATTTTTTGAACCTGTATCCAGTCAATGCAAGCTTTCACATTAGAGACGTTCTTCCTCTGAGCAATTTTACAGCATTTAATTTTTCGGACCAAGTTCTATTTCACTGAAGTTTTAAGTTCGACAGATCTGACCAATCGAAATGCATATTGTTGAGCACATCACAAAGTCAACATTAAACATGGCAGATCATATGATTGTATTTGTTTCTCAGCACCCTGTTTTAATGACAAAAAAATAAAAGAACTTAAAGACAATTTGTAGAGAGGAGTAGCACAGTTCTTGTCGAAGAATAGGAATGGTTCAAATGCACATTACGCACACTAACGTGACTTTCCTCAAATTAAATACATACGGCTATTGCTGCTGCTCAAAGTCAATTGGCTTTCTGAAAATAAGTTTGGTGCCAGCTGTTGCAGCAGCAATTAAAATTGTCTGGCGGTCAATAATACCCTTTGATGCGTGTTTTTATTATTATTATTATTATTATTTAAAAGATGCACCGGGACATCATCGCTTGATGTCGAGTCCATTGTTGGTTTTTCCTGTGGCGCGAATTAATTTAGAACCTTAATGATTCGCAATATCGCGTTGCGCTTGTGCATGATCAGGCGTGTCAAAAAATGTATTTTGTGCCATTTTATTTGTGATGCGACCAGTGTGCAAAATCCTTAATTCGTAAGACATTTGGTTGTATCTGAGCAGATGTTTTTGTACACTTCAGAATTGATACTGCTTCTGCCATTAGAAAACACGTGAGCCAGTTTCAGTGGCAGGCATAATAATTCAAAACACAACAACCCCTTTAACTTATTTCAGACGATGGTTAGCCAGTTCCTTTTTTTCACCACACGTTCCTCTTGTCATTGCACTGGTACATTTTAATGTTGATCTAGTCTGCCCACAATTCTCTGAACTCTGCAAGCTCTTTTTGGTACATTTCTTTTTTAGATCAATGTGTTTTTGAGGCTAAATATTATTTTCTAGTCTAGTTTGAATGGTGACGTTCTCTGCGAATGGCAGTGCCTTACACATCCACCTCCAGGAGAGTGTTTCCAGTCTATTGAACAGTTATTTGTTTTTCTTGTTATAGTGCCCAATTATTTGCCATTTTTCAGCTGACCATTATTTTTCCTTTTCCTAATGTACCAAAATATTGATTTGAGCATGCATAATGTTTTGGCTATTTTTCTGATTTGATTTGTTCTGATTTATTTGCGTCAGCTTGACATTTTGACACTTGTGGTCCTTGTTGTTAGGCATCCATCACAGACTCCAAATACAAGCCTAGAATCAAGTCTAAATATGGCCAGCTCTCTTGATACACCATTGATGCAAACAAACACAGCTGCCTAATAAAAGACAACAGATGCCAATTGTCCAAAAACGTTTGTTCCATTTAAGTGGGGGGATTATGTACAGAACATTGTTTCTAAAGGGATCTTCTGAAATTAATGAAAATTCCCTTTAATTAAAGCTGACAGTTTGTACTTTAACCACATCTTCATTATATAATTTAAATCTAATGGGCTAGAGAACAGTGCCATAATAACAACATTTGTTGTTTTCCAAATATGTATTGACTGCATTCTGTTTGATATGTCCCCATTGAGACATTTTTAGCCTTTTAACACAATTTCTTTTACACCACCCGATAAGTAAATAGAACTGATAAAGAAATTTTGCTTCCTATTCAACGAGTTATTTTGATTTCTATTGACATGAACTTCACCTTTTACAGGTACGAAAGTGCAGAGGTGGCTCTGAACTGTGGTATGATGCTAAGGGAGTGCCTGCGTCATGAGCCACTGGCGCGTAGCGTTCTCTTTTCAGAGGACTTCTACCACTTCTTCCGCTATGTAGAACTTTCCACCTTTGACATTGCCTCAGATGCCTTTGCTTCCTTTAAGGTACACTGCTACTTTCTCATCGTGTTTTCCTGTGTGATGCTGCTTACTATAATGTAAGATGTGTGCTTAGTAAGCTAATGTTATGTAATATCTTGTGTTTTTCACCTTGCTAGGATCTTCTGACAAGACACAAGATTATGTGTGCAGATTTTCTGGAGACCAATTATGACAGGGTGTTTACAGAGTATGAGAAACTACTACATTCCGAGAATTATGTCACCAAACGACAGTCCCTGAAGGTGCTCTTATCCAGCTCAGCTGTTTGATTATTTCTGTTAGCACTGTCATCAAACCCACCATTAAAATCTAGTTACGACTAGTTCTGTCAGGGGTCTTCAACTGTGGTCCTGGAGAGTTTACACCATGTAGGTTCTCCCCCCCCCCCCCTTTCCATTAACTCTGGCTTGTCGGCAGCTCCTCAACTTGTTGGACAAGATGCGGGATGGTGAGCGGTGCTCGCATGGTTCATCCAGCCACGTCGCAGAACCGGACAATTCTTTTCACACTGCTCATCCAACACGGAAGCCTTTAGTCAGATCATGTGCGGCAGGGCTATTCAAATCCTACCCTACGAGGGCCGGAGCCTGCTGGTTTTCTGTTCTACCTTATCATTTATTGCACACATCTGGTGTAGCAGAACTAAATAAGTCCCAGATTAGAGGGTTGCAATAAAAAAAATGGAGTAGAAATGACTTCGAGGACCAGATTTGAATAGGCCTGATATACGGGATTACGGTCACCAACTATACTTCAGTGATTGAATATACAGGCACCCAATCTGCACACAAGGAGTCACTGGAGAGCAATGTGGCAAGGTAGATGATTCGACTTATCTATCCCAAATCCCGGGTAGCGCTATGCCAATTTGCACTGCCTCGTGCTGAAGGTCGGGGGAAACCCGAAGAATCAATAGTCAGGCTCTGTCCTGCAATGCAGCAACTTAACACACTAAGAGCCTGTGGGTTTTCAATATAAACCGTACATAATGTAGCTTCAATCAGACCATCAACCAGTTAATTATTAGAGTCAGGTTTGCTAAATTGAGGTTGGAGCAAAAACAATCATAATTGTAGCTCTCCAGAACAAGGGTTGGAGATCACTGCATTATGTTCTTCATAACGGGACAAGTATACCAACCTAAAACAAGGGTGATTCTCTTCTCTTTCCAACCAAAATATTGTGCAGCTCCTGGGAGAGCTTCTTTTGGACAGACACAACTTCACTGTGATGACCAAGTACATCAGTCGGGCCGAGAACTTGAAGCTGATGATGAACATGCTAAGGGACAATAGCCGGAACATCCAGTTTGAGGCCTTCCATGTCTTTAAGGTGTGTACTGGAGAAGACCAAGGCAGAGTGCACAGATTCTTGTTACACATTTAACCCATACACAATTAACCCATACACAATTAACCCATACACAATTAACCCTATTATGTACTTATTGGTTGAGGTGTTTGTGGCCAACCCCAACAAGACCCAGCCTGTGCTGGACATCCTGCTAAAGAACCAAACCAAACTGGTGGAATTCCTGAGCCACTTCCAGACAGACCGCTCTGAAGATGAGCAGTTCTGCGATGAGAAGAACTACCTGATCAAGCAGATCCGTGACCTGAAGAGGCCCACACCTCCAGAGGAGGCATGAGGGGACAGCCAGGGGGTCCTAGAGCACTGGTGTGGTAGAGGGATGTTGACTGCTAGTAGTGTTGGTGGTTGGGGCCTTAGAGCAGTCAGAGCGAGAATGGTGAAGTGAGAGTGAGTGAGATTGGCATGCTTGACTAGAATCAGTACTCTTCCCTTCTCTTCAAATATAGGAAAAATATATTGTAAAAACTCCCTCCTCAGCCCTTATGTTTTCTAATGCTCATGTGGAGGTGATTTTGAGGCGCACACAACAGAACTGTTATTTTAAACTATTGCCATTTCAGTCGATAGCTATGAAATTAATGCACTTAGATGTTATATTGGACCTTAAACTCACCATTACCCTCTTTAATTAGCACTCTAGCACATCAAAGCAATTTCCTGGATAATCATGATAAGTAGTCAACATAAAATGGAATAGTCTCCCCGATACAGTCACACAATTCACAAACCTTACAGGAACCTTAATCAATTTGCAAGCTTTTAAAGACAGATGTCCTATATGATATTTTAGGAAGTATAATTTTTAAATATTCTTTCGCTGGGGTTACTCTATAGTAGTTACTGTTTTTTTGGAGTCTTTTTTCATAAACCTCATTTAACTACAGTAATTGCATAATGGTTTCTTGCTTTATTTAAGAAGTTATTTTGTTGATCAGGGACTTTTAATATATTAAACATCTTCTCAACTATGACATTACTAGTATTATGCTTAGCTTGGGATAGAATCTAGTTGAGGCAGGTAATTGTAATATTTACTTATAACATCAACATTTATCTTCACCTGTGCTCCGAACAAGATACATAGTTACAGCGGAAAGTTCGCAGACCTAAGTAGACTGCAGCTGTTGTCCTTATTGGATCTGTCAGAGATTCCATATGAAAACATAAATCAATGAAGTGAGGTTTTAGTAGGGGCCAGGATAGTGCACTAAAATAGAAACTAAGCTCCAGATGACCCTGTGGGTTAAACATTTGCCATCCATTCTTTACTCAGATTGATCCCATGCTGGCACTGTTTTGTTTTTACCCTCGCGGATGCCCTCTAGTTTTCATGTGCCGTTCGTAACTGGTGTAAGAAGATAGGAAGATGTATTTTGTTTTATTGAAATGGATCAATTATTATTGCTGTCCAAACAACTGATACAGTGTAGTTTCCTACAATATTTCTAACACTGTATTACCTTGTCCACAGATACTATGTTAAACTAACACTGTAATGTTTCAGCGCAGCATGATCTGCACAGGTTTTGATGCTCATACAATGCTAGTTAGCATGGGCTTGTCGTAATCTGCATGCTGTATTTCAGGCCTTACTCACCCAAAGCCACACAACTGGTAGCTAGAAACCAGAGCAGAGGCCTTAAACGCGTAAAATAATCCACATAATGACCTGCACTGTCAAATGAGCCAAATGGAATGTTGTATGTTTAATCCGTTGTACCTAATAGGCCACATTCTCAATTGGGATACTACTCATGGTTAGGACCTGTCAATGCCTCAATTGATAGTTACATTGTATATTGTCCAGTTGAACAACAAAATGGTGTTGTCATGGAATTACAGCATTTTGCCTTACCTGTTTTCACTTAAATCGCATAATAACAGATAAAATGTATGGTGTCTTGTTTGCACAATTTTCTAGTACATACCTCATGGGGGGTCTTGAGTTCATTAAGTGCTGTGTTCTATTTTCCTTGACAATATATTTTATTTGATCTTTTTGATAAAGAGCAGTTGTTTGTATTATGCATGCTAAATAAAATCTGTTTTTGTTTTAAACAGGGAGTGGGATCTGGTTTTCTCTCGGAGGGAAAACCAGATCTTTAAAGTTAATGTGTTTCATGGGGGCCTCGTCAATTCATAATGAATTACAAGAATGGCCAAACAACAGTATGAATGTTGCCTTACTGTCAGAATTGGTTTTTGATTGTGAAGACCATGTGGAGGTGTAGACTTCTGTTTTCTTAGCCAAACATAATAAATGAGCTTTTAGTCCCAAATTTAACACCCAACTTCACCGTCCCAGATAAAATCAATCCATACTAGTCAACTCATAATGTGAAACTACTGCAGATTTTATGAATATACGGTAGATCAAATGTACTGGACTAACGAGAAAATATCTACCAGAAGTACCGTTTAGTCCAGTACTGCTATAGGTCTAACCTAGCTTACTTTATTTACCCAACAGAATTATTTATTGGAAATTCAAATTGCCTGTTTAGTGGTACACCAAGCAGTAATCTGTGTTTGAACAAAATTAATTGAAACATTGGTTAGAGAAGAAAAAAATAATGCAAAACATTTCACATTTTGAGATCTGGTCATTTGGCTAATATTTTATAATATTGTGGAGTTCTCAAGTTGACATGTTTTTAGGTGATTCAAAATGTTCCATTTAATATGTTAAATGTTTGGTTGTGCTTTATTTTTCAAACTTTTGCCTTCCTATTTTCTCATAGGCTTTGTGTTTCTGTTTATTGTATTTACTTTGGGAGAGGATAAAATGTGTACATAGCTTTATTTTAAAAGGTGAAAGTGTGGAAGCATACATAAAAAATTAAATTAAGATCCCACATTTTCTGTATTTTATTACAATATTGTGTTTGTACAACCCATATAATATTAGGGAGGTTTGTTGGACCAAAGCCTTGACCTAGATAGAAGTGGCAGTTTTGCAGTACTTTTTATTAAGAACTAAATGTAAAATCCAATTTCAACTCGAAAAGTAGAATTCACTCAATTAATAGGCACAACACACAAGTATTTAAGGTGTTATTTGCTCAAGTTCGGCAATCTTGTTTGTCAGCGTGTTGTGCCTTGTGATGAGTTATAGAAGTTCCTGCTCAGGATTTCCACTGCAGTACGGCTGTGTGTGTGTGTGGCTCTCTTTCTCTAGCTTAACTCTGCCTTGGTCTTCTCCAGGTCTCTCTGCAGCTGTTAGTGTTATGTCACGTTCCAACCATGATGCTGTGTCATGCTTCCATACTTCAATTGTTAGCTGCTTTCCAACCCTCAGTATCCAATGCCAAAGTCTCATTCTTGCTATCTGATTCCTGTGCTTTTGTTGACACCTTTTAGTTTTTCACCCTGGTCTGGTCTCTTCCATGGTGTCTTTGGTTGCTTGTGCCTGATGCTGGATAGCCAACTTCTGTGCCTCTACCTGTAGTGCGTCCCTATGCAGGGCCGTCTGTGCAGCCTCAAGCCTGGCCATTCCCAGTTGCTCCTCCAGCTCATTCAAGAGGCCTGCAGATACGGTCTCCTCCTCATGACTTTGGGCCTCTGCCACTGCTTGTCTCAGCTTATCCTGTAGCCTGCATCTGTCCTCCTCCACCTCCTGGTAGGCTCTCCTCAGGATGCTGATGTCTTGGTGGTTCCAAATGCAGTTCCTGCTCTCCGCCCCTATGTCCCAGCCTTGGTCAGCTGGATTTCTGTTGGGCTCCTGCTCAGAGCTTGGCTCCCAGCTCTCCTTCTGCCACTTCTGATTGACAATCCTCTGGAACACCTTTCTTCTCTGCTCCACCTCCTCTGCACCTGTTTATATTGTACAATATGTAGAGAAGTGTTGCTAATGACATGCCTACAGAGTGTCATTTCATAGATTGGGGTGGATGATAATGATGGCTGTCTGACTGTCAGGGCACCAGTTTCTACAGACCCATGGAGATGGTCTTCCTCAACTAAAGACAACAAGGAAAAGTGGGGAGGAAACTGTCTCCACCCAGTGATGTTGCTCAGATTCACAATAAATTATTCTTGAGTTGTTGCCTGTCTCTCACCCATTGTGCAATAACTAGGGTTGTGAACAAGATGTATTGAAAATAAAAGTCTTAAAGGTTTATTTACAAGTAGCCAAACTTTTAGGAGTAATACTAGTATACACAACAGAATAGACAGTACATGTTGCTTTTATGTCTGAAATATAGAACATATGTTCCATGAGATACCTTTTTCCCCAAATGTTTTTTAAATGTTTATACACATCAGCCCTTCTTTTTACTTTTAACAAGATAATCCATCCACCTATAAATAAAGAGTAAACAGCATGATCATTACACAGGTGCACCATCTGCTCTAGACACTTAATTAGAAAATTATAAGTTGTCACAATACAACATATTTCTCATGTTTTAAGGGAGTGTGTAATTCACAAGCTAACTGCAGGAATGTCCATCTTACAGTTGCATGGTTGTCTTCACCATGGTGACCTGACTGCAAAATCAACAGCCTGATTAACTATGGGATGTAGACGTGCAAATGGTGGCTAAACCTGATACTGACTCATGCTCTAATCCACCCCAAACCTTTTTTTAAGCTAGACGTCACTGGTGCATACCTGCATTCTCAGTCGTGTGAAATAAATTGATTATGGCCCAATTACTATTGTTTTCCTTATAAAGTGTAAATCAGTATAATAGGTGAAATTCTGGCATGTTGAGTTTATATTTATTTCAGTATATAAGTTTCAGTCATGTAAAATCTATTGATTATGGCCCAATTATTATTTTTTTAGAAAGTGTTTATCAGTAAAATAACTGAAATTCTGGCATGTTGACTTTTTATTTCGTTAAGTGTATTTGGTAATTTGATTCGTCTATACTGTACATTAATGTCACTATTCTAGCTAGATATGTCGTATTCAATCTTGGATTAAATTAATCGTTTTTTGGGGTGCATTGGAAACTGCTATCATTACCCAAAATATAAATAGGTATTTTTTTTCTAAAGATCAAGAAGAGAAAGCTATCTAACCTAGGCTATAAATATTACATTAAAACGACAACGTAGCTACTCGTACCTCAGTGAAGTGTAGCCTTCTAAGAAAAATTGCTAGCTAGCATTTAAGCTAAGCTTAGTTTTATGACTTGTTGCTGTAGTTAAAGGGTTACATTGACTACAAAAGTTAGTAATGAAAAGATCATGTTTCAGGAATCCAAGTTGAAAATGAAGGCGGGAAGTTTTGCCCAATGAGCTGAGCGAAATATATCCTGGGTTTTAACAGAATAGTAACTATTCCTAGTTTTTGCAAGTCAGTAGAATAATAGAGCAATGTGTTGTTGATACCTTGTCTCTCATTTTAAATTCAAATTTTGTCTTGAACAAAAATAGGCACATGGTAAAAAACTTGAACTTTAGAATGATGTGAGTAATGCCAAATAATCATTATTTCAATTGTAAATTTTGAAATATAAACTACATGGTTGCTTTGCAATCCCCAGTACTAAGCACTTTATGAATTTAAAAGCTTACTTTCAAAAGAACAAAATCAGAAAAATAGGAATAAGCAGAAACATGGAAAAATATGGCTTTATTCGTTTATAAATATGGATATCCCAGCAAATCTATATTTTCAAGTAAATATTATGAGTTTCAAATGTTTTCCTCAAATAGCAGCATAGGGCATACTATTAATCAATAAGTGTGTTTCTATCACTGGCTGGTTAGTCTTACAAGTGGGTTAAAGTTCATGGACAGTAGCCTACTTTTACATTGAAAAGTAATGGACTACAACATTGAGATGATGATCAATAAGTAAAACATTACCTAAACTATTCCTGTTTGTCAACACAGCAGATCACAAGCGAATAACTTGGAAAATAAGTTGCAATTCACGAAGTAGCCCCAGAATGTCATGCCAAACACGCGGGAATGTTGAGGGAAGTGAGTTATTTGAGGCCGCTGATAATTGCGCGTCTTTACACCAGTTTAGTGTAGATTGTGGACTGAGATGTGGGGGTAGGGTTTACAGGGGTTACAGGTCACACACCCTCTGGTTCTTTTTGACCACAGGATTTAATATTGGGCAGAGCGAGGTGGCCAAGGATACCACAATTTGAGGTAAACGCTTTATTTTCATAGCATGGGTTTGAATATTCTGAATAACGTGTGTAGCCTATTAATTGCGGAGATTAAGATAGGAGTTTAAAATATAGCCTAATGCGTGGTATGCACTCATTCCGCAACCCCCACACAGGAGAAAACAGAAAAGATGCACATTCAATTCCATGGATGACAAACGTTTTTGTTATCTCAAGAAAGCCGGAAAGACTGAACATACAAACATCTGCGTGGCAAGGTATAATTAGGCTAAGTGTTGTTTTGTGCTGTACTTTTTTATTGGACCGTGAGTCTGTAAATATAGAAATATAATATACTTAGAAGAGCTGTTCGCTTATGGAAAAGATAGTTGCTGCTCCCGTGTCAAATGAAACACCACAATTCAGGCTGCCAAATGAGGTAGGCCTATGGTCTCATCTTCCCTTATTGATTTTGTAACCCAGGCCTAGATTACACTTACAGAAATGCATAGAATTTCTGTTTTCAACAGATGTTTTACCAAACATCCTTTTCCTTACGGCTTCTGTTTAACTCTGTCTATTTTGAAGTATGCCTATTGTATGATCTTTTTGTGTTCACAGTTAAGGCTACTTCGTGCAAGTCTAAATGTAATTTTTTAAAGGTAAATTAAGCTGCAATCAAAACAAATAAATATGGACTGAGCTAAATTAACATATAAAGATGTAGATGAATAGTTTTGGTAAAAATGGTGTACATTTGTAAACAAATATTATGCTACCACTAGCAACGTTTCTATCACAAAGAACGTATTCAGATCAAATGCTAGGCTACTGTTGTTTTAACTTCAATTAAGAAACATGCCCAATACAATTGAGGCTAATAGCGGATGTGGTTCCCATGCCTTTTAAGTTTTTTTTGTTGGAGTGTAGGGGACTCGAGAATTCCCCATCACATGACGGTACATTCGCGCCTCTTTCGTAAACCCCACCGAACACTAAAGATTCAAACCAACCTGAAGGTAATACAATCAATCAATCAAGATTATATACGTTTTTCAATTAAGCAGAATTACCTTTAACTATGTATTGTTGGTGTTATTCAGTCGGTTATATAAAAGTTCCAAACCCTATTGCGCACGATGTTCCTGCATTGTATGGTAACACAAGCTTAGCTAAACCTTTAAGTAGAGACTGGTGTATGTTTTTACGTCTTATACTGTATTACAATAATTGAGACGCTTTAATATTATAATGAATGCAAATTAAACCGGGACGTTAACATTTATCAATATTTTTCGTAGAATAAACAAAGTGTAAATATGTCTTTTAATCTGCAACGTTGAGCCACAGTACTCACATGTAACCAAACTGGTGCGAATAAAAAGTTAGCCACGGCTCGTTATGACCAATTCGATAGAGAAGGATTTGCACAAGAATGTGGCCATTCTTAAAAACAAAACAAATCACTTGTATCAGTATTCAAATTTAAATAGTAACTTCAGCACATTCATTTTAGATTCCAATTCACAGTAGGAAATGTTGTAGGCTAATCAATTTTCATTTACAAGGTAAATGTTATGGCACCTTTAGGTTATGGATATGTTGATCTATACTTGGAATCAACTACTGAAAAAAGCACTGAGCAATGTACACTTGATTTCCCTCTATCGTAAACTACAACAAATAACCACATAATTAAAATAAATCCCTAGTTGATTTTCATTGCCTACCCTCCCCTTTGTCTCCATTGGTTCTCCTGAATATGTAAAGAACAAATTATAGTACTTGTGTAATAGTCTGGCATTTTTTGTGTCAGAACATTAGTTTCATTTGAACGAATAACTAAAATAACGAAACATTTCTAATTGAAGCAATCATCAAAAAATATTTTGCATTTTGACATATATATATATATATATCTATATATCCTTATACTACTATTTTGTAAAAACCCTCCACTTCCATATGGAGTTTGGGAAAAAACAATACTTTGGGTGTTGGTTTAATAGATCCATTAAGTTCATGTTTATGTTTTTTCAACCCTAACGTTTTTGTTTTTATTCTGCTTATTTAACAGATGATCTTCAAACAAGTACTATTTTTTCCAAATCCACACTACTATAGTTCTCCAGCTAAGGTGCATCTAGTGTAGTTAGTGAAATTGTGTGGTATCTACTGCCCTAGTTGCTCCTTCTGGCTGGAGGAATTGTACTCCCAGCTCTCGACCTTTGGCGACAGTTTAGTGGTGTCCTATTACTTTATAATAGAGCTATATCTGTAAATATATTTGTCACAATTTGAAATGTTGAAGGCTTTGATACACAATGTAAATGCCACTGTCTCTCTATTTATTGATTGTAGTCAGATCACCTGATATTAATATGAAATTGTCTGTTGTGAAGAGCTATGATGTAAAATGTTATATTTCCCTGTTGTCCTGGCAGTTCCAAAGTGCTCACAGTGCAGGTAGTGTTAAAGGGCCTACTGCAGTGTGTGCACTTAAAGTATTGCCGGTCGCCCACAACTGAGACCACGTTGGAGAGATCCATCCACGGCACGTTGTAGGTTTACAGTGAGTTTTGCAGGTTTGCTTCCAGCTTCTTAAAATACCCGCTGTGCAAATCCATGCAAAACTCTCTGTACCTGAAACACTCACCAAAATAAGACACCTGTAATGAGTTTGTTGCCTGCTGCCACTTTGTTCTTTATTGTTTTATTAGAAAACTACCATATCAACCTGATCTTGTTTCAGCCTACGAAGCACTCGCACCGTTTGTCTTCAATTACACAGCCGATTAATTTTCCAAAGCAACAGTCATCATGCTTGTTTCAGTAAGAGCACGTATGAATATCTTATGTTTATATAAGTTGGAAGGATGACATGTGTTGTGCTGCTGTTTGTCTTGCTGTTTTCGGGTGGATGACTTAGCAATTTTAATTATGGCCAAAATGAACAAAAATTGCACGGTATCCATCTGTAATCCGCTAGATGTTGGGAGCAGCAGTTGTGGGCACATATGTTGTTTTTTCTCTAAATTAAAAAACGCAACTACTGAAATAATTACATAGATTTTTCTGTTATTAATTTTCCTTCACATATGCTAAATCTGTGTAGAAGTTAGTTTTTATGAGGTTCTGGTTTATATAACCATGGTGTGGAAGTAGGTGCTACATGAGTTCCCCACTAGATGGCAGCATGTGCATATGTGATGCTGCCGTACACAAAACAATGCCATGAGAAGAGAGGAACTGAACTCAGGAATTGATAGAGCATATTACACTGTTACATTGTCTTGTATGTTTGTGTTATAACATGTTGGAAGGCGTGTTGTTCTATGCAGTATAATTAGAAAAAATAAATGTATTTTGGCTTGGCACTGTTGTGGTATTCATTTAAAGTGATGCATGTCAAGCATTTGCCAATAAAACAACCACGATAAAAGGCATTGTGATCTAAATGACTAATTCATGAGAGTAATTATACCAACTGGTGATCAGGCATAATCTATTTTCTGTAATCCTGCGTCTTCATTGCTTGTGAACAATTTAGGGCTGATGTCCCAGACACAAATTAAGCCTTTCGTTCTACAGTTAACCAGAAGCATACTTCTCAAAAATGTTTAATCAATGCTTGACTAGATGGTTTGAATCCTTGATGCTGATTAGCGGATATTCATGGTATATAAGACTGAATACCACAGGTGTGACATCACATAACTGCTCTAATTGCATTAGTAACCAGTTTATACCGTAAAAGCAGTAAGGCCTCTTGGGGGTTGTTGATATATTGCCAATATACCATGGCTAAAGGCTGTGTCAATGCGTTCTGCAATGCGTTCTGCATGAGAATAGCTCTTAGCTGTGGTATAATGGCCATATACCACTACAACCCATGCCTTATTGCTTACATAAATACTGTCTAAACAGGTCCAGGGTATAATATGGATATATAATGTAATATATTGCCTATCTGCGATTATAAACTGTGTATATAGTATAGCTACATAAGATTATAAACTAGGTATCTAAACTGTTTATCTTCAGATAAAATGCAATTAATTAGAAAGGGTGATCTATTCAAGACTGTATATTTTAACTGTACTTGTGTGCATAAAATTGTGTGCATAAAGCTGATACAAAACATACTTTTTTTCATTTTAATAAACCAATTGGGCCATAAAGCGTTATTATATTAACAGTCATATGATAAAGTGCACGATGGCGGGATCACGCGCTCTGAAGAGCGATAACGCGTCGATTTGATTCAGTTCTCCGTCCAGTAGGACTTAGCTGTAAAAGTGATGGGGATTTGGAAGTTTGTCAAGAACGATGTTCTGCTTTACTAGAACATTATACAAATAACAGCGAATACGGGATACTAACGAGTTTGTAGTAACTTGAAATAACCTGGAACCCTGAAGAGAAGAACTCCATACAACAGCAACCCAGAAGGACATACAGTTTTGCGACCTCGGTGATCTTTTTCTTTGGAGAGCGGAAGGATGCCTATTAAAGGAGCCAGGAGTGGCGCTTTCTCCCATCCCAAAAAATACGTGCGCTGTTCAGTTAGCGAGCGGTAGTTGATTTGCTGAGGAAAGTCAGTACTTTGATAGCTACTTAACATTTTACGGGAGAAGCTGCAGTGACATAGTTTACAGTTCTGCTTAGTTTTGAACCAGTGAGCCATGGCCGGTTTTCCGCTGTCGGGTGCTCTTTTTCTGTGCGCCCTGTGTCTACTATCCACCCTACCCGGCGGACAGGTATCTGTGAGTCCCAGCTGCCACGAGGTGCGCGCGTCATTTCAGGCACTGCACCCGGGGTCGAAATGGGCACCGGAGACCCCAGTTTCAGGTAACTAGCAATCTTCATTCGATAGAAGGCGCATTAAATAGTGTTTCACATAAAATTCGATTATTATTTATTAGGCTATACACGCAACTCTAATGCGTTTTACATTTGTCATTGTAGCCAAATACAAAACCCTCCAGTTAACGTAAAATACATTTTCTTTGGGTCTTTGCTACAACACTAAGGTTGTGGGTGAAATTAACAAAGACATTATTTATTAAGTTACAGTAGCAAATGCACATCTTACTCTCTCAAAGTAAGCATATATGTAGTGCTAGATTTAGGATGTATTGTAGACGTAGAAATATAAAAAAGAAACGAAAAGAAAAGTAAGCCATAGTCCAGTGCTCTGTGGAAGTATGAGCGATCTATATGAATCACCTGTAGGGCTTGTATTTTCATCACAAGTGGCTCGAGCCCACCACATCTCACTGTTTCGACTAGAAGCAGAGGGAAGCTGATGGAAGAGGGGAGAGCATCTCTTTGGCTGTATAAAACTGGCATGAACATGAAACCGGAGTTTGTTTGGCCCTCGAAACATAACATCTCCTTAAAAAACTGCTTAATGATCCCCAGAGAGGACTTTAAGTCTGTGGTGCACAACAGATGCTGTAACTTAACTTGATCAGCCTACTGTTGGAGAACCTTTCCTGTACAGCAGCAACTAGAAAAGTACAGTGCATTCAGGCCGTCTAAGATTTGTAATTTGAGACATGGGTTTGATCAAATAAGAAATATTTTTTTATTGACAGGACAGGAGGAAGCAAAAGCTAGGGTGACAGGTAGGGGGAGACAGAGAGGAAGCGCACAGACAGTCAAACCCATGTTGCCAGGGGACCACTACACCGACTCCGTCACCAATTTACTACTGTTCTAGGATTCTTTGTCTTCACTCTGAAAAAATATCAAATTAAGTCACATCATTTGTAAATAGGAAATTGTGCCATCTGGTGCCATAACCTTAAGTTATACTTTCTCCCTATTCGAAGGCTGCTGCATGCCCATCTGAACAGTCAATTCATAGCATGAAGTTGAGTCCTACAGCTAGCTACTGTATCACATACAGCAGCCCACACACATTTCCACTTTAGCCCTCTAGCTTAACATTCTCCAACTTTCTCAGCCTCACTGATCCATGTTTTACCCTATATTTGTGCTAGTGAATTACAGTGGTAGAAAACAGGAACTTTATATGTTGTCTCTAACTGTAATATAGTCAGACAGTGCCTTGAGCTATCAATTTGACCCAACTCCTCAGCTCTGAACCTTTATCAAGACCTAGAAAAAAATGTATCTCGAATTAGAAAACATTTCCATTGTTACACTGGTTTTTAGCTATTATGGTTCAAAGTATGAATTCAAAATGTCAAATGAACCATATTTTTTCCAGTGCACACTTCATAGGGTGCTACATTTGACCAGAACCTTATGGTTTTGCACTGTAGCGAAATAGCCTACCGTTTATTGTATGGGCTGAACAATATGAGGGTACGTTTTCATTCCTGCCCACATAGCATCATTAAAGTCTGTTCCCTACAATAGGATGTTATCCAGCATAAGATACAGAAATGTTCCCAGTGGTTCTAAATACATTTATAAATTGTAAAGACTGAGAGAACATTTTATTTTTTGACCACGACTGTACAATACATTATCTTCAGTATATTTGTGACTTTTCAGAGGAAAAGTGGTGAAAGATGGAGCAGCACGTCAGATTTGAACCCACACTAAAGCTGTTTTTGATTACACAGTGATAAGGGTCTAAAAGTGAAACAAGGCTTGAGGCAGGACAAAAGTGTCAAGAATCCCCCATGCGTCACTAGCTTTAGTCATGGATTTTCACTATGTTGGACTAATTGGTGCACAATCATACTGACACTACTCTGACGAAGCCTGTTGCCTTCTTGCATTCCAAATGATTCAGTATGTAAATTGCTGCTGCTCTCATGTGAATAAATCTTGGTCTGGCTCCAATGTTAATTAGATGTTTTAGTATCATGTCAGAATCGGGACGAGCTCCAGGTTAATTGTTTTCACTACCCATTCCTATCCAGCAAATCACATTCCCTTCTGAATTCTATCAGTGTAGTAGCAATGTTAAATGCATTGGGGTTGTATAAAGACGGTCTATCAAAATGTTTCTAAATTCTGACTGCATTTTCCTTGCTATTAGACAAATCTAGGAGAACAGTTAGTTGGGTTTAAGGACAATCTCTCAAAACGTTGTAACTGTACATACTTTATTTGCCCCCTTGAGCTGTACATAAACATGTGGACATTCTTAATGTACATTAAAAAAGGGAAAAGCTGGCTATGAGCCTGCATTGCATATTTCATCCAGTTGGTCCTGATTATGACTGGTTATCCTGAATGTGGACAACTAAGGCTGCAGGGTTGAGTATAGCCTGAAGGTAGGGATTCAGGGTTGAGTATAGTCTGAAGGTAGGGCTGCAGGGTTGAGTATAGCCTGAAGGTAGGAATGCAGGGTTGAGTATAGCCTGAAGGTAGGGCTGCAGGGTTGAGTATAGCCTGAAGGTAGGGCTG
>JACXGM010000578.1:0-13182 GCA_016801145.1 Umbra pygmaea
GTGCAGGCGGCCCGGGGAAAGGCAGTTCAGGCGGCCCGGGGAAAGGCAGTTCAGGCGGCCCGGGGAAAGACAGTTCAGGCGGCCCGGGGGTCCGGGCGTCAGCAACGGGGGTCCGGGCGTCAGCGACGGGGGTCCGGACTGGGGTCCGGACGTCAGCGACGGGGGTCCGGACGAGGGTCCGGACGTCAGCGACGGGTGAGCACAGACTGCCGGAGGCGCTTGCGGTGGGCAGACTGCTGCCGGAGGCTCTGGCGGAGGGCAGTCTGTAGGAAGCGGCTGTCGCCACCCCACATAGCCCCCCCGAAAAGTTTATTGGGGAGACAGTCCTCCTTCAGGAGCGGGGAACCTCTTATGAGGGCTGGCATCTCCTCCTCTTCGCTCTCATACTGGGGGAGGTCGGCCATCTTGGAGAGATCCACCATCTTGGGAAGGGGTGAACCCCCGATGAGGGCCGGCATCTCCTCCTCCTCGCACCACCCATGAATGGGGCTGGCCGCCACCAGGTGAAAGGGGGGCCTAGGAGCGATAACTGGAGCAGTAACCGGGGCAGAAACTTGGGCAGAAACTGAGGCAGAAACTGGGGCAGAAACACTAGCCTGAAAGCTAAAGGGAACATTAATACAGCTAGCCTGGGAGCTAGCGGGGCTGATTAAGCTAGACTGGAAGCTAACGTGCACGCTAGGGGGGCTAGTACCCAGACGGGGGGCCCTGTAATGCGGACTACGGCCCTGAACCTGAGAGCTAGGCTGTGACAAGGAAGATCTAGCCTGTGAGCTTGAGAAACAGCCGGCCTGGGAGCCGGAGAGAGAACTAGCCTGTGAGCTATAAAGGTAACTAGCCTGAGAACTACTACTAGAGCTAACAGGGGTGCTAATACAGCTATTAAAAAAACTAGCTTGAAACAGGGAAGAGCTAGGAGGGCTACTAATGCTAGCCTGACACATGGGAGAGTTAGGATAACAGCTAGGGGACCTAACCTGAGAGATCAGAGACCTCGTCTGAGGCCTGGCAAGCCTAGCCTTATGGCCCGGGAAAGTCCAGTCCTCCTCCTCCGACGAACCTGACCCGCTTATGAGCTCAGGCTTCTCCTCGTTGCAATCCCCCTCCGTCTCCCAGAGCAGAACCTCCTCATCTTCCTCCAATAAGGGAACAAGTTCCTCTGTGCCTCCTCCAGCCTCCTCCAGCCAGCTACAACCAAACCAGGCTACTCCCTCTGCGTCATAGCGTACGTCCTCCGGGGAGTAGCCCATAGCCCACGCCTGGTCCATGATCTGGCAGTTGAGGCTGTCGAGATTCCCCTCGGAAGGCAGACCTCTCTGGGCTAAGAAAGAGCTCCTTCGCTGTCTCATGTCGTGGGTCGATTAATCTGTCACGTTTCCTCCTTTGCATAGAATGTAGAGACAGGCGCGAAGGTTGAAATGGTCCAATAGAACTTTTATTCAATGTAAACAAAATATTGCCGCAAGGGGCTAAGCGAATATAAAACTGAAATATATTCAATAGAAACAAAATACTGCCGCAAGGGGCTAAGCGAACATAAAGCTGGAATATATAGGATAACACGCAACAGGGAACACGTAACAGGAGACATCAATCGACAGGGTACACATGAAAACATGAGGGCTAAATGCTAAACCAAACGAAGGCTAACACAACACACCTGGGAACACTAATCAACAAGGAGGGAGGAGCAGGGACACTAACCAACATTACAGGGAACCATGGTGATGACAATATACAAATGAAACCTGCATGACACAGAAGGGACACCAGGGGGAACCAAAACATAACACATGAGGAAGCAAGCTAAAGACATAGAACACACGGGGAAGGAACAATATACACAGGGCAGTACCAAAACACAAAAAGGTCCATCAAGGCCTGATCACAGCCTTCATCGGGCTGGATGTGACAATCAGAAACAAATACATAAGTTAAAAAGGTGATTAAAAATGTTTAGCGGGCAAATCAGCAGTGTGTCAATTAAATGGCGCATGCTGGATGGAGCATATTTCAGAACCACAGACTGCGACATTCACCTCAGTGCCAGAGAAGTGGGGAACTGTGTTAGTGAGAAAGAATTGCTTGTCTTGACAGGACAAGATAACATTTGATTTGGATGTGATATCTTTAACCTAGATTCATCAAATGTTAAATTTAAATTTAGGGAGTAAACCTGAAATCTGTCTAGATATACACACAGATTCACACATAGCTATTTGACTAGGTAACAACGTATAATGACTTCATTGTGATTAGATCATTCAAACTTACAGCAGAGGTAAAGCTGATATACGTGTTAGACGTTTTTGGGCGATTGGGAAATCGAAAAATCATATTGTTCATAAATAAAGCGCATGATGGTTTGAACTGGTAAAAAAAAGAAATAAACATGGAACATTAGAAATGGAACAACAAAATGTAAATTGTGCCTAGTTAAAATAAATAGCTTATGGCTTTATTAGTGTTTGACTTAAATTAGCAAAGGAAGACACAACTTGCTGTTTTTAAGTGGCATCAAATTCAACGTCAAACTATATGAAAACCGTTATTGGCAGAGTTTGTGTTCAACATGCTTTGCATCACATGTTACTTTGATGTAATGCTTCCATACTAAGAATATATTAGGCATTTTTGCTAAAGGTCTAATAACAACAGTATATTTAATGTTCAGGACAGGTTATAGTTAAACTAACAACTGCGGCAATTGCTTTGACATGTGCAGTATAAAAATAAACGAACAGGCTAAATGAAAGGGATTTTTTTGATGTTACATTGTAATACATTTTATTAGTGTTGCACTATTTGTCTTACATAATATCATAATATTCCGTAGCACAATTAATGTAGCTAGTTAAGAAATACAGGGCATCCGATCACACACAGCCAAGTGGCTGCTCGACTAAAATAATCTTAGCCGGCCCAGTGCCTATCAAGTAAACAATCTATTTGTGAAATCAGCAGAAATCCCCATCCCTACAAATATTTAAAAAATAAAAAACATCCCCCTGCTGAGCTCGGTCTGACGCCGGCTCTGAGTGTCTCATTGACAGAGGCTGCTGCGGCCTGCTGTACAGGCTGAGCAGATGCTGTACAGTTTAGACCAGCGGTCTAAATTATGTTGCTAAAAACTTCCAATATATAACTACTATCAGACCAGACATCGTGGTCGCAAAACACTAACAGCCTACCGGGAAAAGTCCCGAATCTCCCGTTTGCCACCCCGCACCGGGTCTTTTTCTCAAAAAAGTGGTGGGGACAAAATGACTCATGACGAAATCCACCGTCCTAACCATAATCTATGCCTATGGCAGTTGGGGAGTGGACAAGTTTGCGCCATTGCTAGCAAGTTGGAAGCCATCGCAAATTTTCCTGCTCTTACTACTCTCTGTCAGTTACGCTAATTTCTTGGAATGGTGGGATACTTTTGAACCTTCTGTACAAACTTTTTGATGGTAGTAGCTCCCCTAACGTCCCTACTCAGTACTAAAGTGCCATTTAAATGGTCCTCAGAGTGTGACTCTGCCTTTGAGTCAGCAAAAGTGCTGCTATTTATCGCCCCAGTTTTGATTGCTCCTAATTTTGACAAACCTTTCAAGCTGGAGGTATATGCTAGCATGGTGGGTACTGGTGCAGTCCTCTTGCAGGAAGATGAGGATCAGCCAATCAGCTTTTTCTCATGGAAGTTCAATTAAGGTACTCTACTATCGAACAAGAGACACTAGCCTTGTTGCTAGCTTTGCAATTCTTTGAAGTTTTTGTTGGTTCTAGTGCAGTACCTGTTATAACCCGCTTTCATTTCTTAAACAAATGTACAACCAGAACCGCCGTTTTATGCGGTGGGCTCTGATTGTGCAAGGTTACAATTTGATCATAAAATATGTAAAGGGGACAATGATGTTGTGATGTATCATCAGTGATGTAGATGTTTTGTTTGTGTACAAACTTGGGTTTGCACATTTTTGGGGGGGCGTGTTATGTCTCCAGTGTTCTGGGTTCATTTTGTTGCTTGTCTTTGTTCTGTGTGTCTCCAGTTCCAGTGGCGGCAGCTGATTGGTGGGATCTCCGACTGACTGGGAAATGGAACTCTGCTCACTTGTCAGTGGCTGCAGCTGACTAGAACTCTACAAAAGGCCCAGTCTTGGAGTAGCTATCTCTCTCTGCTGCTGCTTTTGCAGTTTTTGTTTGTGCCCTGTGTGAGAAGGGCACAATCAGAACATTTAAAGTGTTTGTGAGATTGATAGAATTGAATTGTGTTTTCTAAATTGTACTATTTTATGTAGCAGCAGGAGGGAGCACTTTGTATTTTTGTGTGAAAAACCTGTCAATGTTATAATTTGGGCTAACTACCTTTATAACTTTTGTTGCAAAGGGAAGGGGAAAGCCATTGTGCTTTAGGCAAGTTCGGGTTCCAGAGTAATCTCAAGGGTCCACATGGTAGTGGGCCCTTGCCATAATTAAGACCTGGGCGGACCACCCCCTGTATTTTGGTTAGAGCGCCAATACTATGGTGCTAGTTAGGTTAGCTTCTGTGTGTGACAGGTAACGTAGGTTAGAAGTTTGGTTTATCTTTACCTTCTTTGCTTTGGTCCTGTCCAGCCCCTTTTCCCTGAATGTACCATTTGTTAATAAATGTCTTTGTGTTTATGAACTGTACTCTGGTCTCCGTCTCCCTCTCTTGCACCACAACTCCATACCTTGTACTCCTTTCTACGGGGGATAACCCATAGTGGGGTTTTGCGTTCTCTCCTCCGGGAGATGCAATGTGCTTTTATCATTTTTATTTTTATTACAATTGCTAAGATTTCAAAAACTTCTTTCACATTGTCATTATGGGGTATTGTTTGTTGAATTTTTTGGGAAATAAATAATTTTATCCATTTCGGATACACTGTAATTAAGAACATTGTTAGGGTAACAGAAACATGTGACTGAACAAAAGCCGTACACCAAAATGGACAGTATACATGGGGGGATATCAAAACAATACACACAGGATTAACTCAAAACACATCAGGTCCTCAGACATTTTTAATTATTGGTTTTAATATGTAGCACTGAACACTACAGAACCATAGTCGCATTGGGTAAAATATTTCTTTGAATTTATGCTATTGTATACGCCACCCTGGATATGAGCTGCTAAATGTCTAAAATGTAAAATGTACGTCCTCCACATGTGTACGTCTGTGCTCTGTGCTTGTGTTGATTTGCCATGATGTAATTCACCAGGTAGCTTGCTGCTGCCTCTATTTAAGCTGGTTAAGGTGTTTCTATTTTGTGAGGTATTGGGGACAACCATATTACATCCTTCTAATATTGGGGGGGACATGTCACGCCAGATATTACACCCTTGGCTGTTGCAGTTTACTGGATATGGATGGAAATCCCCTAAAGTTTATGTTGAAATTTAAACCCATAGTCATTGTATAATTTCAAATACAAAGTGGTGAAATACAGATCTAAAAAACAACAACGAAAAACTTTTGGTGACCCCTCCATTTTTTTATTTTGCTGCTTTGTTCTCTAAACTACTGTTTAAATATTGTTTAATTGTCACAGAATCTTTATGTTTGATCCTAATTTAATATACATTTTCTATAATTTGGTATACAGTTTCTACTTCAATTTGATTTGGAAATTGAATTCTTTATAAGAACTGATCCAAACACTCAGATTTTTTTGTTGTCTGTCCCTGTGAGGGAACGTTTTAATAACCATTCATGGATTCCAGGTAAAAAAATTTGCTTCTCATAAAGCACCATTTCAAATATTTATTTTCTGCTTTGGAACAGCAGAGCCAAGAAGATACTTGGAACATTTTTTATGTGTTAATAAATGTTTAACTTTGTAAAACAAATAGTGAAATACTAGGTTTTTTCTTGGAATTAATTAAAATAAGCTATTACTGAGCTCTGGTCACAACTCAACCAATACCTACCCTACATGTGAGTTAATTCACTACATGAAATAAATGCAGACAGACCAGATTATAAAATGTACACAAAAAAAAGTAACATTTGGTAAAACTTTTAACATCTATTGTGGATATATAAAGTAGAGAATCTTTATTATCCCCAAGGGCAATTCGTTCTGCAGCAAACATTTAACAACTAATAGTACAGACAATACAAAAACACAAAATCTAATGCAAAAATTAAAACAATGCATCTACAGCTTGTTAAGTAAATTGATCGCCATAGGAATAAAAGAGTTATTTGACCTGTTTTTACAAAATGACTGCAGAAAATCTTTTCAATGTAGGTCTACTTCAGGAGGTAATTTAATAAAAGTCTAATTGTAAAGCAAAAAAAACCTTGGAGAGTGTAGTAGCCTGAGATTAGAGCAGTTAAATCGCTATCTGTTGGTTGTTAATAGTTTGTCTATTTCAGTTAAGAGGCACTATTACATGTTGCAGTTTTCTAAAGCATGGCCTTATTTCATATGGTTTAAGTTCTACAGCCCAGTGAAAGGGTTGTTGAGTTTCACCAACAATGACCCTCAAGGCCATGGAAATCACAGACTATTCCATCCTGACTTGTTCTAGGCAGTTGTCAGTATTTTAGTAAAGGTTGCCATGGTTGTAACCATGGAAACATCCTACAGTGATCTCAGAGTTGAAGGTAACACCCACTCTCATTGTTACTCTCTGTGATGCATATTCATAGCCAGAGAAAAGCTATTACAAATTGCTTTCATTAGGCTTTCATTTAATTTATGTCTATCTTTCTCTGTATCTAGTTACTACAGTAAATGCCATAAATATGAATAATTTCCACCAACATATTCACCTTGTTGAGGATGAAATTACAATTCCATAGAGGTCTATAGAGAACTTCAACAAATTGTCCAGGAATCAACACTCAGAAATACACTGTAGAGCATTTGAGACTGTTTTTCTGGCTAAGAAAAATCCCACCTGTCCTTTCCCAGGCTTGTTTACCTCTCTGGTATGACAAAGGGAATGTGGATTGTGTTATTACAGTGTTAATAATCTTAGCCTTTGGATTTCGAAATAATAAGGAAAACCTTTAGCATATACACTAACATTTCACAAGACATATTGAATGACAAATCACAACAAATAATCCATTATTTTATTATTACAAATGTCAGTAAATTATGTCATTCTATCAACATGTGGTATTAATCAAATAAGACATATACAGTTCATTTTAAATGGGAGGGCTGATAGCCATGGCAGAGTATATAAAATCAAACTAGTGGAAATCTGTTGCACACCTAACAAAATATAAGATATTTGATCACATGACGTTTTACTGTTGGTAACTGATTTATAATAATAGTGTACTGTAGCTACTCAATGTTGCAAAAAAAACTTGTAAAGTGCAGTAGCCTGAGATTATTATGGATATTAGATCTTACACCACAGATATGACATAACATCAGCTTTCAAGATTTGAAACAGTCAGTATCTACTCAATAAGGCACAAGGAGTTGTGGTGTATCATATACCATGTCTAAGAGCTGATATTAGGCACAAGACATTACGCAAGATAATAGTCATTACAAAGTGGGTGGTTCAAAAGCTGTGATCTTAAAGGGTAATAGGCATGCTCTAAAATATTTATTTTAATGAGTGAACAAATGTAAACACATAATGTATATAAAATTATAATGTTTAAAAATGTTTGTAATTTTGGAGATGCTCTTCTCCAGAGCAACTTGCAGTAGTAACTGAATACATTATCTTACTAGCCTCTATTGGAAAATGAACACTTAACCCTTGAGTTGCAGGCGCCACGCTCTACCAACTGAATACACAGTACAAGAAATGTTGAAGGTAGATTGTGGGGGACTGAAGAGGGACCCAGTCCTGACACACAGTCAAAATATCCGATGTAAAATAATTAATATTTGTCTATCATAATATATTTATTGTAACAGCATTTACAGTCATTTCATCTAAACCTAAAAAGGACATCTTCTTCTTGTCCTTTGTTATGTTTAGATGTGGCTGCTAAATACTAGCATTCAAATTGTTGATGGTAGTCAAAGTTCATTTTACCTCTAATGGTGTTGATTGGTGAAGATGATATGAGAACATCATACTGTAGATACTTACATATATAGAGTGAATTAGGGTACACATAAATACAGCCTAATTTTGCCAGGGTGCTAAAAGAATATTAGCCCTCTTTTCGTCATACAGGTTTCCATGGCATTCCTATTGTTTTGGTAGATTGCCATTAACCTATTTACCTGAGGTTTAGGCTATAGTTCATCCTACAACTCCTTATTATGTCTTTAATATGAGCTTGAAGTGTTGACGCAAAAGTTCTGGACACTGAGGTAGACTATGACTTGTTGTCTGGTTTTTTATTTACAACAACAAAATCACTAGTCTTCCATAGCATCCAGGACCACAGCAGTCAGAATGCTTCACCTTGATCTCTGGCTACGTTTTGGTTTTAGCGATCTGTTGTAAGGTCAGCTTGATGGTACCCCTCTGAGTCACGATGCAGTGGTATCTCCCTAAGCCGGGAAAAAAATAAAAATACATGAAAAGCTCAGTCAGGTCCAGCCAGGTTCTTTTAACACAATACATAATTGAATAATAATGATAATTAATAGCAAATGAGGACAAATACTTTCAAGACTTTATTTAAAGCTACTAAAGTGTTTAAATTCTACAGTAAGGCTCCATCTGCCATTACAAACATTGCTTTGGATGAGATGATAATATAATAATGTAAAATCCCACAGCCCTTTCCATTGTGTGGGCAGTCTACCAAATCCATAAGTCTACTTCATTTCTGCAGACTGTCACCTGTGTACCCTTCCACTCTTAGAGATCAGTCGAATAAACACTAAAACATCAGTGATGTCCTGAAAACATCCTCTAATGCATAGTGCAACCAATTGTCTAAGTAAAACAGAGAAATGGAAAGAAACACGTGCATGGATGTTGTTAGATATCATTTTCCTAAGACACCTTCAATAATTATTAGATTTGTAGTTTGAACGCATTAAAATGTCAAGATAAGGAGGTCAAAAAGAATATGACACACCCTCTTCTCTGATCAACATTTAGTTATTCCTTTTATATCCTGCATAGCTGTAGCTTTTTGAACACAGTCTGCCAGTTTATAAATCTTAAAGTGGCTCATCAAAGGCAGCTCAACCTGTCTGGTTTATGAGGAAAAGATTCTAAAGTGAAGTTGGGTCCTTGCATTATAGAAGAGGTCTACAAGTTCTAATCCTCTGGATTGGGACTGTGGCCAAAACGTTATTGTAACCGCCTACTGATTCGATCACACCAAGTATGTCACTATAGAGGCTCACTATATGTAAATGATTTCAAAATAAATCCGTGCAGCAGCGCGATGCAGGGGCAGTTGCAGTACGGTCTGTGTGGTGCACAAGTTGGATTTATTCTCATTCGGGGAATCCCCTAACAAGGATTTCAGGAAAACTAAGGAATTTAATTTATGAAGTTCCTGGATCTTTGCAATCCTATTCTCTGTAAATTAATACATAATGATTAGCTTTTAAATCTATATTTTTTGTCACTCATAAGGTAATGTTATATTACACTGACAGGTTTCGCAGTACGCTAACTGGCATGCTTAGCCTATATTCAGGGTACATTTAAAATTCCATTAATATTGCATAAGGCAATGCTTGGGTTATCACAAACAAAAGGAGGTCATAATTGGGGAGCATTGTATGGGAGAAGAGTTGTCTGAGGAAGAAAGGGTGACTTACCACCGACTGGGTAATGTATTACATTAGGAGGCCCACAGTGAGAGGGAAATTGACTTGGATCAAATACGTTTTCCCAATTAAATATACATTAACCATAATAGGTCTATCCGCTGGTGTGAATATGAGAGAGTCTTTCAAAACAGCAGAACCTGCCTCTGCATCCATTTATATATTTACTTAGGGACTTTATGAGAAAAAGGTTTGGAATATGTTCCTCTAACTTCCTGCTGGAGTCCTGGCCGAAATAATAGGTGCAGCATAGAATGGTAATGCATTATTAAAGCTGGCTGAATTATGCTCTCCAGCTTAAATGAAGGCCTGTCCTCTATACAATTACAGGGATGAGACACAGCGGGCAGAGACAGGCCAGTGCCAATTCTGTCGTTGTGCGCTTTGAATGGAAACTAATGTTCAACTAGAGCGCCTGTGATTATGGCAGTCTATGATTCATAAATTGCTGGCAATTTGCCATCTTTTTTTTGTGTCAACACAAAAAAGAGAAAATAACAAACACAAAAACGTTTCCTCCTGACTTGGCCTGACCCCATAACTAAAAAACACCACTTCAGAACATCTCACTATTCCCTCTAACATAAGGTTCAGGATAGTGCACAACAAGGGAACACCACCTAGAGACTGTAAAATGGAAAATAACAACATATAGGAAAAAACAATTCTTATCCTAAATGCTATAACAACGTCAAATTACACCAGCATGCACTCGACATTGGGGAGAATGGTAGAACCGACTCCCTAAGGCCAAAAAATAAGGTGTAAAAAATCTCATTCCAGTTTTCTAGAATAAGACTGAAATAAGGAAAGGGACTTTAATTGAATAACTCTGAGTGAGTGCAATCATGCCCTAAAGGCTTCTCTCTGGCCTCACCTTATAACTCCATTACTGTCTCATCAGCCGGCCCTGTCAGCACGGTACATGGCAGGAGTTTCTTAAATGGCTTTTTATTCACCCCTCGATTCATTAGTTCTGTCTCCCCACAGGCATTGAGGAGCTCTGATGAGTGAGGAGACTTATGGATACAGACAGCCCCTACTCTATCTTCAACAACAGCACACACACTCAAACACACACACACAGATATACAGGGGCTTCCCTATTGATCTCCATTAAGAATATGATGAGAGGGAATACATGGCAGCCGTAGACTGGGAGCTAAGAGCTAAGACACACATCCACCACTAAATATTCCCTTATGTCCCAAGATGCTCCTTTCGTTCTTTTCCCAGGGCCCTCATCTTTATGCCAGTGACAGCAAACAGCTCAAAATAACAATTCAGTAACAGTTTGATTCAATCTGACATGCTAACATTACTGTAGCAAGGAACAAGAGATGGAGTAGGTGTTGTTGCTTGTTGTATGTTATAAATAATACAGTATGCGTCTGTCAGCTGATCTGAGGAGCTTATAAGCACTAGAGACACCACATCATTCACAATTTCTGCCATTACTGCAGAAGACCTCAGCTTCTCTTTACTAACCATGCATGATCTCTCCCCAGGGTCTCTCTGTCAAGACACATGAACAATTTGTTTCAATAGAGTAACGAGAGGGCTATGCTTTGGAAACCAGTCCAGAGTCCCTGCGCTCATTTTCTTCACGTCTGTCAAAGTGTAAAACATTCACTCAAATATATTTGGCATAAAAGGAATGTTACACTAGACATGGAATAATAAATAAAGCGATTGAAAGAGCACGCAATGCACAATAAATGTTGCTGTCATTTCAATTAAATGATTTGTTACAGGAACTATTTTCATCTACATACTGACTCCCAATGACACGCTGCATTTCCTACCACCTAAAGAGCATCATCATCATTTGTAAAGACATTATTGATCATCTATATTTATTTTGTCATGAACTGGCGTTTATGGCTCAGTGGGGTGCCTATAGTAATGTGTGGCTTTTCTTCTAGAAATCTGTGGCTAGAGACACTGTCTTGCACAATGGAAATAAATCCTGCATGTCATAATATTAAATGTAATATCTTAAAGCTGCTGACATGCAGTTGCTGAAAATTAAATACCCTACATCCTAGGGGGTATCCAGATAGTACTGTCCCTCATCAGTTACCCAGCAAATCAAATACCCTACATCCTAGAGGGTATCCAGATTGTACTGTCCCTCATCAGCTACCCAGCAAATCAAATACCCTACATCCTAGGGGGTATCCAGATTGTACTGTCCCTCATCAGTTACCCAGCAAATCAAATACCCTACATCCTAGGGGGTATCCAGATTGTACTGTCCCTCATCAATTACCCAGCAAATCAAATACCCTACATCCTAGGGGGTATCCAGATTGTACTGTCCCTCATCAGTTACCCAGCAAATCAAATCAAAACTTCCTTTGGGTCAATACACATTAAATTATATTTCCCCTTCACCTCAAAGGATCTACAATTTGATTCCATTTTCAGGAGACACTAACAAACATTTTTTCTTTTCTGGTGTATGATGAAACCAAAATACTGTAATGTAACATTAGATTGCTACTGTCCCTATTCTCCATGCTTTATAGCATTTCATCTTTAATTGAATGTCTGCTGTTGTGGTATCATTGACCCTGTTCTTGTGTGGGGCAGTGATGCACTAGAGAGGAGGAACAGGAGGGCAAGACGCTGTGCAATGTTGGCTGGGAGAAAGGGATGGTTTCTGGGTGCTGGTGGAATGGGCGAGCAAGGCGTAGGTTATGGAAGAATGGTGGAGGTGGTTTAGAGGTGGATGCAGGATGGTGGATTAGGTCGAGGTTTGTGTTGGTGTGTGTTGGGGTAAGTATGAAAAGTACATCGAAGGGTGTGAAGGGTCATCTTAAGAGATAATGTATTACAGAGTCAGAAAGAATTGGGGTCTTTCAAAAGCAACATGGGTTAATGGTATTTCTTACATTCAGGCAAAAGTCATTCAAATTGTGACTGCTGTCGCTACATGATGTTGAATATGTGTGTTTTATTTGGGGGAGGGTTGTGTGTAGACCAGGGGGTTTTCACCATGTAGCGCACATTATTTTTTTTCTAGCTGCCTTCAGTGTTGCCTGGATGATAGTGAGCTGTGATTGGTCAGAAAGCTGCGCACCACTCTTGTGTCTTTGAAGAAGGTGTGAACGCTCATTATAAAGTGATAGACGCTATTGTTTTGGTAATCATCCCCCGACATCTGCATATTTTTCTGGAGTCAAGAAAGATTAGAATTATGAAAGTGCAACCTGCGTACGTTGGGCACAACAAATTAAACTCACCTGTAACCCAAGTAAGCTACCGCTTTTTTAGGGAGGTGGGGGCATCATGTCTTTTTTAAGAGACGGGGTTAGGGTGTTGGGGGCGTAGTGTCTTTTATAAGAGATAAGGGGTAGGGTGCTGGGGGCGTAGTGTCTTTTATAAGAGATAAGGGTTAGGTTGTTGGGGGCATCATGTCTTTTATAAAAGATAAGGGTT